>BMAW01050936.1:296063-345716 GCA_019974015.1 Nephila pilipes | reverse complement strand
ATATATATATATATATATATATATATATATATATAGACTTTCAAGTCTCATTTTTTGATTTCTATTTTTAAAACAATTTTTAAATTTACACTTGTAGATGCTCAATTTAAATGAGCAATGAAGTTTAATAATAATATTCATTTGTATTTATGAACAGCCTCATAAAATGCTTGAAATATTGACTAAGCAAGTTTATTATAAATAATAAATTTAAATGAAAAAGTATTAATAATTACATAAAAATGAAATAGTATTATTATTTATTTACTATAGAATATTCATTAAGATATAAAGAAACCTGCAAACAAAATTAGGAAGATGTTTATTTCAAATTTTTATCTCCACTGAAAGTATTCAAAAATTACTGAAGTACATTTTTATGTTAAAGAATATATTTTCAGCAATATTTATTTATTTCATGATAAACAGTCTATTTTTACAGGAGAAAATCTACTCAATTATTTTTGTTTAATGATTTCTTCTTAGTACATGAGACCACTTAAAAATTGCTTTATCAACAAAAGTTAAATTATATACATAAGAGAGTATATGTGTGTATGTTCATTACTATAAAACGTGTGTTTTACTAGATATTTTACGGACGATATTTTATTTTAAATATTTTAATTCATAGTTAAGTTCAGAAACAGTTAAACACAAGATTTTCATTAGATTGAATAAATAATTAATTTCAAAAATCTTACAACGCTAGAAATTATACATGAATAAAGAGATATTTCTATGATGAAGAATAATATTTTTAGAAAGTTAATGATATTAATAAAAATTAGAGTTAATTAGAGTTAATGAAAGTTAATGAAAGTTAATGATTTAGGAGTTGATCCTTCAAAAATACCATTTTCTTTCCTTTTATACATCAGTAGCTCAATTATATGGTTAATGATATGGAATGAGACTTCCAGTTAAAAGATTGTTTGTTCTAAGAAATTTAACTGTGTAAATGTACGATGAGGTCTTAGAATATCAAATTCAACATTCGGTAGAAATAGATGTCATTTTATATTAATATAGCATTATATGGACTGTGAATAACTGAATGGCCATTTTAGATATTGCTGCAACGTTGGTGTGTCCATGGAGTATATAAATGTCATTTTGAGAGTTTCCATACTGAAAGCCTGCGGCTAAGTTAACTCCTCGTTGGCTCTAATGATAACAAGCTAATCGTATTACAATACATTATTAACAACAGTCAAAGTCCAAGTATATACCATCATTCTAGGTAAATTTTCTCAACAGTAATCTTACCAATATTCTAGTAGAATAAATAGGAAAAATCGCTTTTTCAAAACTTGAGTTACATGCACAAAGTGATGTTTTTAATATATATTAAGATAAAATTGATTTGAATATACGATTTTATAGAAAATATATGGCGAAATAATAATTGTGCTTACATATATATGCCCGGTGTGACTATTAAATAACGAGACTGACGCTGTAAAATATTTTATTTTGAATTTATTCATTTTTATTAATTATCACCTTCAATAATCAACTCTCCACTATCCCTATAACACATCATGCGAATCTTCCATTGTTCGAAACAGTGCTGAAAGTCTTCTATCAGCAACTTTAGGACGCATGTCACTTTCTCTTCCACAGTTTTAGTGGACTCAATTCTTGTTCTTGTAATTCAGATTTCACCTTAGCAAACAAATAGAAGTCGCATGGTGCAAGTTCCAGTTAATAAGGGAGATAGTTTAACACTGGGTTGCTCTAAGCTGAAACCTTTGAAATACATTGTGGAATGGCTTTTTCTTTCCTAATTTGGGTCGCCTTTTCCTCTTTGTTTCACGGATTTCAGAATGTGTAAGTAGTAATGTTGCTTAATAGTCTGACCTAAAGAAACCCCGGAGGAGGTACACTACCTTATTAATATTGAAAATAAAACAATCATCGTTGCTTTGAGTTTTGATTTACTCAATCAAGCCTTATAGTTCTCGATGAAGATGGGCTCTGCCAAGTAAAAAATCAGGATCCGTCACACGTTATTATCTTTTCCAATAACATTGGATTATTTTCAATGCATTTAAAGTATTGGCACACACATTTTAAGCTTCTCGTTGTTCAAAAGTTAGAAATTTTGTTACTTGCACTGTTAGAAGACTGCATTCAATAGAGAAGGCTTCACATTAAATAACTGACAGTCGTTGGCGTTTGGTGATGCGTACTTTATCTCTAGCAACGTCAGGTTCGTAATTTAATATACACAACTAGAATACACACAAACACACACACACACACACACATATATATATATATATATAATATTGAAAATGTTAAATTATTGTATTTTTAAAATACGAGGTGTAAAGCATGTAAGATGATTAGTAATGAGCAATTTAATATTAATTCCAAATTTGTTCTATGCGAAACTTATAACTGTATTTAATTATTGAAATGTAAAACATGTAAATATAAATATGTTGGACAAAGATTCCATATTATTAATACATACTTACCTACCTTTTAATATATATATACCTACCTATAATATAGCAAAAAATCAAGACACGCATAATATGAATAAACTTTTCGGTAATAAAAACTACAACAAAATTGAAATTTGATACTTTATTACTCATAAATTTGAAAATACTGAGTTAATTGTTATTATTAAGATTGTATCTAATTATAAGAGAAGAGTATGGTTTGAAAATTATTATATTAGAGATTACAATATTTTATCCCCGTATGATCTTAATACAATGATTATTTTATAAAAATATAATTCAAATATTTTAGCAAGATAATAACAAAGATTTTTTTTTTTTTTTTTGTGAAAAGTGTGGTTCCAATTAACACAATGCTTCCAAAATATTAATAATAAAAGAAAAAAAAAGTTTCGATTGAAGAAAAGAATGTTGGGATATATGGCTATTAAAGAAATTTTTTATCTTTAATAATAAATAGATAAAGATAACAATATGAAAAGTATTAAATACTTCCTTTTTGGTCTGAAGAAAAGGGAAAGTAAAATTCTTAGAGAAATTGTTTTCAAAGTTAGTAAAATTGATAGTGTTTGCTTACATTAAGGACATTTGTAATAATTTAATTCAAACATTTGAAATTGATAACTGTAATTATGATAGTAAAAAATAGAATGTTTTATTATTAGATTTCAGAATAAATGCCATGATGATATAAAAAATAGCAGTATTTTTTTATTAAGCCTTTTAGTTTAATTATTTTTAATAGTATTTATGTTAAAAAAACCTTTAAATGTAATGAAAATCTGCAACATTTGATTCGTAACTAAAATAATAGTAAAATTGCGGAACAAGTTTTTAATTGTGAGGATTATGCAGAGAGCAAACATGTGATTACTGGTAATATGAATATTATTAGGGACAAAATTCTTAGATGAATTATATACGAATAAAAGGATATGGATTTTAGAATGATAAATTTTGATAATAATAATCATATTAAGAGAATAATTAATGAAGAACTAAGCTATTTTCACTAAGTTGGCTATTAAATATAATTTACCTGCTGTGGTTTTAAAACAATATTGTTTTTATATTATGGATGAGGTTAAATATTTAAATTTTAATGTTAAAAATAGCTCTAAAATTTTAGATTTGTAAGATTCAATAATTTTTTTTTTAAAATTAATTCATTATTTGTAAAAAGTTAAGATCTAAGGTAATAATGCTATTATTAGTAAAGAACTTTGTATTAATATAAATAAAAAACCTCTAGTTAATAATAATGCTTTTTTAAAAAATAATGATGATGATAGTGAAAAACTAATATAAATACAAATACAAGCATAAAAAATTAGAAAAAAATGGTTATGAATGAATATTGTTAAACATGTTCATATATTTTTAACTCCTCAGTTTCCTAAAATGCTTATTAAAATTAGAACTGTAATTAAAAGTTTCAATACTTACGTTACTAAAGCTGGTAATATGTTACAAATAATTTTACAAAATACTATAGATAGTCTGGATAAGACTGTTGTTATTAGGTATAAAACTGAAATTATTTATTATATTAGAGATAAAAATATTCAAAATATTTACAGTTATGATTTTGATGATTTACTTAATTCAATAAATATTAAGTTTTTAATTCAAGTTATTTTAGGCAGTTTTGCACAGTTAAAAAATTAATAGCATTTTCCTAATGATGGTTTAAATTTCTTATTAATCTAATCTTAAGAAAAATTATATTAGTTATAATGGTAAGAGTGCTATATACAAATAAAAAACATACCTGAAGGTGGTAATAGTCTTGCTAATATACATTTACACTTTTTAAAGATAATTAATTCAGTCTTTTTTTAATTTTATTTATTTTTATTAATAATAATGCTTTATATTAATTATTTTTCATTTTGATTATTATTGTTTACTGAATTAACATTTTTTGATTAATTTACTTATTGTTATTTTTTAATTTTTTAAATCATTTTACATTTTATTTATTATTTTTAATTTTATTAAATTTTATTATTTATATTATTTAGTTATGAAATCAGTAGATAGCATTATTTTATTTTAATTTTTGCTTTTATAAGTTTCACTATTAATTACATATGTTTATAAGAAATGTATAAAATTTAAGATTTTGTAAGATGATTTAATTGTAATTTTTATTTCAATATTCCTTGGATGTTGTGCAGACTTTTGATTGTTGATTGGTTATTTCTAGAGTTTAGTACTGAGAACGCGCTTAAAAATTATTCTGAAAACGCTTAAAAATTGTTCTGAGAACGCTTAAAAATTGTTCTGTATAGAGTTTAGTTTTTCCATTTTTGACTACGTTTAAGAATTGTTTCTTCACATGGATAATGATTTGGTGTTTATTTACGAGTCTATATTTGACTCATTTTAATGCATTTTCAAGTATTTGTATCACATGATATACAGCATTAATGGGTATTAATTATGAATAAATATTTTTTTTTCTAAATGAAATTTTTTAATGTTACTTAAATTTCTAAATTTATTTACATTTCTTTGCCTGTGGAATGTTAGACTTTTAAAATTTTGATTTATCTCTTAACTTATCTTTTAATTCTTTTAAAATTTTTATTAATTTCATTTTTAGTTGCTTAGCTTTTGGTTTTTTTTTCAAGATTTACTGACGTGTTTTTTTTGTTTAATTTAATTATTTAGAAATTATTTTTCCAGAAATTTTTAATTTATATTTCTTGGTGTTATAACCATTTTAATGAAATATTACGTTAATAGAGGCGAGCAAGGTCTGTATTTCTATAATAACCAGTTCAACAGTCTGGAGCTTGTTTCACCACTTATTATATTGTTTTGTTCTCTATTTTTTTACCTTAAAAATTATGATTTCTTCAAATTTTACTCATTTTTCTGCTATTTCTGATTCATATACATATATATATTTTATAATAATTTGAAATGCATAAAATTATAATTTTTCCAAACCAATAAAGCTGAAAGAAAATAAAGGGGTTTGAGGCTAACGACTTGCTTACAAATATTTAAAATTTTTATTGAAGCATCTTTTTCAGCTTTTGGGAGCGAAGCGAATTCTAGGTAAATTGTTAAGATATGAACCGGTTGTTTGGGAGAATTGTTTGAATTAGAACGAGTGATAAGGGAAGCTCAGAATTCATTATCAGAGCATAATCTAAAAATAACGAATTTGTGGAATTTGAGGGAGGGAGATCTTATGTGTTCCTCAGGATACATTAATAAAATATTTTATTTTGTTATTGCATATTTTCAATTGGAGTATGGTTGTAAGTATTCACTGTAAGTATACTAAAGAAAAATGAGATATAAATATTGTATATACGAGAGTGGTTCAAGAAATTCTCCCTGTCAGGAATAGAAAAAGGAAATTCAGTAAATCCAAATACTAATGACTTGCGATAGATTTTCTTTTTCTTATGATGTCCGTTAATGTGATCCTGAAAAATCATTGTCATAAATTTCTTGAACGATTACCTTACATTGGTGCAGAATCACCGGAAGCAATCACTTGGTTTGATTTACTTTTTAATTTATGAATGATGATGAATCCATCTTTCATCGCCGGTAACATTTTGACGCGAAAGAAAAACTCATCGCATCACCAACTTAATTTTCCAACAAATAGCTGCCTAAATAAAGTTAATCTCAGAATTAGTACTAAATTTATTTTTACGCTGTTTAACAGATATTACACAATGGTAATACAAAACTACTTTAACAACATTATTTGTCTTAAAAAATTACTTTTTGTACCATTCTTGTATTTAATTAAAAGCCCGTTTCATGTTTCATAAGGTTAAATATTGACTTGACTTCCCTGAAAAATCTTTTTTTTTTTACATGAATTCATTTGTCAGTCTTTGTCAATGTGATTTCAATACACTTAAGACGTATAATATTCATATTTATAGACTATTTCAAAATTGGATATAAATTTTACATAGTATTACAAAATTGGAATTCCCAGATGTTTAAAATACCTGTTTAAATTTGTTTAAGCAAATTAGCCATTCTCGTTCAGAAAAAAACTGTATTCCTTAAGAAAATTTATGGTGAGTCAAATGTCAAGCAAATATTTACAACTGATTTAGAAAAAGAATAACGTAGAACTCTTATTTTGTTCATTCAGTTGAAAGTAATTATCACTTATAAAATTAGTTTTACGGGGATATTATTTATGTAAAAAATATAATTTAGCTGAATTAAAATATTTCTGCGAATCCTTTTTAACGGATTTATAATTATATTATTCATGCACTAAACAATACTTGAAATTTAGTCATAAAACAGTTGGTAACAATCATAAACGAAAAATTACTCTAACTTTTTAATTAGCTGAATACAAACATAAAAAGATGCTGGTTCTGAAAATGAAAATTATCCAAATGAAAATTTTAATTTTTCTTGAATTTGATATCAGTTCAAATATCGACTTGAGAAATACTTTTATTTTCAATAAAACAAAGTTTCTATTCAAGTTTATTTTTAATTCTCAGAAGAAGGACTTTATTTTTTCCGAAGTTCGAAGAGAAGTTCTGATTTGAACAAAATCGACAGTAAAAGTTTTGAATTCGAATTTCCTTGCTCTTTCGTTAAACCCAACAAAAGCCGTGAAGAACGTCGTTATTTTCTGCTTTCCACTTTCTAACGGAAAAATAACCCGCGTTGAAATAAGTGCTACAGAAACACTCTCAGTATTGAAAAATAGTGCATTTGTTGGCATTGCTATTGGATTTCAGGAGATGAACGTGAACTGCATTACACCTCAACATTTAGGAAACTAGTACATCAATAGTATTAATTCATTTTCATTTTTTATTAAAGTTTGTCAATTGCAAATCATTTATATCAATAAAAAATTAATAAATCACAGTTTTACGGATACCTTACTAAATTGTTTTAAAATAACATATTTGTTACATAATTCTTTTTTCTAACATCGGTAATGGAATTAAGTGCATTTTATATTTATGGGAGTAGAATTTAAACTATATATACAATACTGATGTAAAAACAGAAGTAAAGATTCTTTTACTTCATAAATTATTATATATTAACAGAAAAGTTTACTACAACAAGACATTTTTAAAAATAAAATCATGGCTCTATTTTTTAATGAAAAGTAAAATAATATATATATATATATAACAGTTCAACTCCTCATTTTTATCATCCAAACTAATATTTCCTTATATTTTGCACAATAATTCAGGTTTTAAGAAATTATTAGGACTCGTTAATTAATGTGTGTTAGTACAATTGCTGATAGAACTAGCTGGAAAATATTTGTAATTACATATTTTTCTCCTGAAAACACATTTCGTGCTACTTTTAAGAAGATTGTATTGTTTACTGAATTATGAATCATTTGATTTGTTAAAAATTTTGCACCTACAAAATCATTATGAAAAAAATAATTGAACAATTTCTAATTCTTAAGAAAATGATTTTTCCTTTCAAAAAGAACCCTCATTAAATTAAACATTTAACTAGTCCTGTGATAAGTAATTTAAAAATTTGCTTTCTCTAGCAGAATATCAAATTTACGTATGGATATTTTCACAGTATAGATTTTAGAAAAAACTGATTCTGTAGAAAAGTTCTAAAAACATTTATTTATTACTGGAATATTTTTTACCTGTATCATTAGTACAAACTTTATTATCTTTAATAAAACTGTTTAAGTATAATGTATTTAATTTTTTAAAATTAAATGTTTTTAATTTCATAAAGGACTGAAAGTAGTGATAATGAAGTATTATTTTGCAAATCCTGTTTAGGAATGAAAGAAATCTTGACTCTAGATTACATCATTAAGTTACTTTTTATGACTTAAGTTATATAAACAGTTATGCCTCTAAAAATTGAACGTTTTATGTTAAAATCTATAGCAGTCTTTTCTAAATATTATAATTAATAGAAAGGAATATTACATTCTCAAAAATGAAGGGTTATTATCCGAAATAAAAAACACAACTTTTATTAGAAGATATAATACAGTCATAAAATATTTAATTATCATTTACTCAATTCTCCTTTGATGTACACCACCTCGTCTTTGTCAAATACGGAACCAAAATGTGAAAATAATCAGCATCATAGAATAAAAATTCAAGAATCGATTTCCTTCTAATACCATACAAAAGCTTTCTGATGGAAATGTTTGCTTTAAAAGTGAAATGTATTATATACAACTGCTAAGAATAGCATACTCTAATACCGGAGAGCAAAAACTTTCATTTTATTATGTTCTTTATTCTATTCAAAAGCAGACAAAGAAATCGAATTCAGCTGTCATGGAGGAATCGTGATAAACTACGAAAGAGCGTTGGAGTACGATATGTTCTCTTAAATAGGAGATCCAAATATATCAAATAATGTATTATATGTGTTTTGCTATTCTACAGGAGACAGTAATATATTGTACTTACAAGGAGTCATTTAAGAGGAGGTAGTGGGTATTTAAACTTGATTTACATGAATTTTTCACAATAAGATTAAATTAGGAGATTGAAATATATCATTGTACATTATGTATTAAATTTTGAAATATCTTTTTTCTAAAATCTTATTAAAAATAATTTTCTTAGAAAAAGAATTATTTTCTTATTAAATATTATAAATTTTATATTGTAAGTTAATTCTTCAGAAACATGCTTTTATTTGTATGCATATTTCAGACACTCAATTTTGTGCATAAATTAAGCAGGTAGAATTAAATGTAATGTAAATAAATAAATCAGTTTTATTACTTTACATATTCGAATCATTGTCACAATAATGCGGAATGTATTCATGTGAATTAGTGAATAACAATGCAATTTAAAATCGATGCCAATTTTTATTTAATAAGGTAAATGAAACCAAAATATTAATGTGAATTTGTTAGTATTTAATTTTTAACTTTAACTTTGCATAAATTTCATAACTATACGACATAATGTAAAACACCAATAACAATTAAATTTTTGTTAAAAAAAAAGGAATATTCTATTATGGAAGGATTTTTGTAACAGTAATTGGAAATAAAAGCTAAAATAGGATTTCAAAATGAATCATATTTTATCCAATTATTATTGGAATGTATGGAAATATTCTCATATATAATAATATGAAAGGAGTATTTTTTAAAACAAAAGGAAAATCAAATTTTCAAAAATTATTTTAATTTGGAATATCCACCATCCCTTTCAGAATTTGTTCATCAAAGACCACTTTTACAAGTTTCAATGTTTTAAATGACTTTTACAAACATAGGGAAAATTATTTCTCTTCACGATTCATTTTTATTTAATAATTATATATCCGGAAGATTTAATTAAATACTTTAGAGAAGGAAGAATAAATCATTTTGTTATTATTCTTTTTAATATTTTTGAAGAATTCCATTAGTTTCATGGAATACTTTGTAGAAAAAAATTTACTCCATTTCTTTATTTTTTTTTGAAAGAAGAGAAAAAAACTGCTGGTTTTTTTTTATATCTTAAGTCTTTTTAAGGCAATTCATTAACTCCATTACATTCCTTATCAGAAACTATTTGCTCTTTACTAAATAATTAATTCAGATGAAAGAAAGAAAAACAATCTCCTACGGAAATTCACATTTCTTGTTCTCTGGAAGCTAAAACTAATATTGTGAAATATTTGAAAATATGCTTGAAGAAGTGCATATTAAATTGTATTGGAAAATAACATCAAAATAAATTGAACTAACTTTCTGTGATCCTAAAATCTTAGTAAAATAATTACACTTTATTTTATCTCAGTTGGCAGTTACACTCTATAATATATAATATTAACAAAAATATTATTTTGGATTATTAAATATGACCGAAATTAAATCTAAAGCTTTAAATGCAATTTCAAAAAAATTAAAAGGTTTAAGAATTACTACCGTTGAAAAGTTATAATAGAGTCAATAAATTCATAAAAGCGTACTGAAATGTAAATAATAAAAATGATCATCATCATTTACATATTGATATAAAAATAAATTCTTGGAAAAGTGAATTCTATTAAGAATAATTCTATCTTGCAATAATAAAATTTATCTCCCGTCGTGATCAATAAAATGTTTTATTGCATTATAAAGTAAGCAAATATGAAAATATTTCGGCTCAGTAAGTAGTTAAAAAGTAATATGTATAACATAGAAACATCTATTCGTCAACATTAGACCGATTAATAAAGCGAATAACTGTAAGAGATTTGGAAAGTGAAATAAACTTTGAATTTTCTGGCTTTTGAAGCACTGATTGGGGCAACGAATAGGTGCATTAAAAGTAAAAATCCAGTAGACAAATAAACTATTAAGGATATATTCATTGTAATAGCATTTAGAGATTATAAAATTTAGAGACGTCAATAACACACAAGATGTGTCTTCTATTATGATTCACAAATTTTCTATGCTTAAAGCAGTTTAAATCAATTATAAATTATTATTTCTAAAAATTAACCTTTGCTTCTGTATCAATGTATTATTATTGGTATTAAAATATACAAATTAAAAATTAATAATGAACAAAACTTTCATGTTTAGAGTTAATAAGTTTTTCATTCATTTTCATCACACCAGTAATTAATGGAATGCGAATTTCGTACATGTAACAAACATTGCCGTGAAATCTATTCAACTGCTTTGAATAAAGTTGTATTGTATGGAAACTTGTAATAAGTGTCTTAACTCTAATTTTTATAGTTTAAGTTTATAAATATTATTATTTATTAAAGTTCTCTGAATGAATTAAGATAAGTAAACATTACCTGTTATTTGAAACTTTTAACAATAGAGAAGCAATAATAATTTTGTTATAGCATATTAAAATAAATTATAAGCTTTCAATCAGACTACTGAAGTTTTTAACTTTATCCACGTTTATCATAAAATAAATTGGCAACCAAAACTATGAATGATAAAAATATGTTGAATTACTTGTGCGTATAATAAATTATATTTACTTTATGTCTCAAACAGTACTAAATAGTAAGATATATCTGAATCCCAAACAGTTTTTCCAAACAAAAGTATAGAAAAAATCCGTAATCAATTTTCAATAATTTTAATAAAAGCACTAGTCACATTTGAATGTATGAAGATTAACAAAGTTTCGTATAATGTAGTAAAATACAGTAGAAAGTCTAACTCCGGAAAATTCTCAGGTAAAATATAAGAAAATTAATTCCTAAACTGCTACAAACTAAGCACTATATAAATATTAGTAATTTTCAAAGTATGAAAAATAAAAATCGTTTTAAAATTTCATGGAAAATTTAAAAATTGAAAAATTTTGCATTTATTCCAAAATTAATAGTAAGATGAAATTTTTGGAGACCACGATTAAAATGGGTTCAATGAAAAATATTAGTCTGACTATTTTACCATTAAAAATACTATGAAATAAATTAGTCCTTTTAAACCATTTTTTTTCAGTCACGTAATCCAAATATATTAACATGAAGTCAAAAATAAATTTAAAATATTATTCATTTTAATCAAAAATAAAAAAGGAAATGCATAATCAGACATAATTGAAAATGTTAAGTAAAATAATTATACGAAATCTTTACATACAAATTAATTACATAAAATTGATCAACTTTTATTTCGAAAATGAATGCTAGTCTTACATATTAAATTTTACTATAGAATTTTTTGTGATTAAACTGTCATAGTTTGGGAATAAATAAACATGAATTTATTTTTTTAAATTTGATAAAGTGCAATATTTGAATAATTCAGAATTTTACCAAGCAAAATTTTTTCGAGATAAAATGATGTTTAGAAAAGTAAAGTTTAGAAAAGTTTAGAAAATTTGAAAGTGTAACATGAATGAATAAGTATGAGTTTAATACAAAATAATTTATAAGATATTTAGTAAAAAAAATTAGCATATTAGTTAGTTTCATTCTCTTAATATCTGTAATTATAATTCCGATACAAAATTTCACAAGTATGGAAAAGCGTAAGAATATTAAAAATTGTTAAATTGTATGATAAAAGAAATTTTTACATATGTTTTTCTTGATCAAACCATATGTTACATGTCTTTCTTGATCACGTAACCATAATTAAGTTATTTAAGAAACACTTTGTTTTACTTTTTATACCAGAGCAAGTACATGAACACTGATGCAGTAACTATTGTAATTTTAGAGCTATTGCCTTTCAATATTGATTTGAATATTGTAAATGTTTTCAAATACATTAATATAGCTTTTAATTCATTAAAATTTAGTTTAGTTTAGAATGCATTGAATAAAAACGTAATAATAGAGCGTTAATATATTTCCAGTATTTCAATATTTTCATCATGTGTTTAACTAACTTTATTTTACATAGTAACGAAGCTCCCTGGAATCTTAGTGTTTGTTTTAATTATTAATTATAATTACTTACAAAAATGTTATGCAAAAATATTGTGATTGTTTCTTATTTTAGTTTTACTAATAGATAATAAAAACTAAAGAAAAATCAATTAGTTTTTATAAATGAGACAGGAAAAGTTAAAATTAATATTCTTTTAAAAAATTATAAGATATAAGTTAAAAAATAACAAAGAAATATTTACAGCCCCTAATGTAAATAATAATTTCCATGAAAACGAAGTAAAATAATTTCTGTGAATAATTATAAAATGAGCAATAAATCAAAATTAAAAAGGCAAAATATCAATATATATTAAAACCTAAATTTTAATTTTAATATACACTGTTCCAAAAACTAAGAGAACAAAGAATTTAAGAAAATTTAGCGAGACAAGCATGCAAGAAGTAACATGAAGAATATACGAGTGAAAAAACTCAGCACGAAATAAAAAGCACAAATTTCATATGGGAACTTTAATTCTTTAAAACGATAAGAGGAACATGAAAAGATGCTTCAGAAGAGCAGTTTAGTTACAAGTAAATAAAAAAAGTATATTTTTTGGAAATAATGTAAGATGTTCATTTTGTATATACATTGAACATCTGAGACTATTGCACACCTCTTTTGCATGGATACGATAATTGTTTGTGAAACACTATTTCTCTTTTGAAGAATTAGAATACAAGGATGCCGAAAGTAAAAGGAGGTCTTGGTTTCACTGCTATGCGTCGTACGTATACGTACCAAACATGCTAAATCGAAATTAGGCCAGGCGAACGTCTCAGCTACAACATACGCTGTTTTGTTTCAGCTTCAATAATGTTCTCCACAAGACGAAGGTGCGGCATTATCATCCATTAAAATAATGCATTCATAATAGCTTGCAGCATAAGATATAACGTAAGGCCCCAATATTTCGTCTGCATGGCTTTCAGCTGTTGCGTTGTAATATCGAAAGATACGCAGGTCAAAGAATCCACCTATGCTGATTCCAGACCATATCATTAAGCCACCTCGTCCATTATCTTTGGTATAATGGGTATTGATGGGGTATTATTTCAATAAACCTTTCTCCTCCTACCGAAACTCGTCATGTGTCACACTCCAGACTGAATCGAATTCGTCGGTAAACAGCACTTGACTCCAATTACGTTGCACCTAACATCAATGTTCGTCAACCCAGCTTCTTTTCATCACACGATGTCTAGATATCAATGGTATGTCTACCTTTGACCTACGTGCATAGAAACTACCCTGATGAGATCTATTTCGGACTGTTTGGGTTGACAACCTTCATCCTATTGCAAGCGCAACTATTTTTATTTTTGCAGCTGAGTATCATTGCCTGTTTTGTCTCGAAGAACTGTGTAACGGAATAAATCGATCATGAAATGCTGTGGTAACAAGACATTCACTTGGTCAATATCGAACATTCTTTTTTTGATGGAATCGATTTCTCAGTCATAAAATGGTATTCCTTGCCATTATATTAGGATCTGCTATAATTCTTTGTGTTTGTACAGATGTAAATTTTCCTATAACAGGTCAAGCCATAGATTCCGTTAAATCACCATTTTGTGACATTTTTAGTCACCTTTTCTCAAAACAAAAGCCAAACGACTGGATTCCACAGGTGAAATAGCGAATAAAACAGCTTCAGATTAATTACGATTTATGTACTTTTATCCTTTTCTGGTTTTTGATATAGTGTACCCTGATTTGCAATTGAAGGTTTTTCTCCTATTTTCTACAACGCTTTAAATTGTGGATTTTTTATTTGACATTAGTTATTTATGTAAATATTTGTGTATTTTCGTTACAACCATGCCTTCCCTTAATTTTTTGAACAGTGTATTTTACTTAAAATTTAGAATTCATGATTTAAGTAAATTTTTATTCATAGTATTTTGGCTTTCATATATTTACCATGTATTAGATCTGAGGTGAAATACATGAAGAGTCCATGATAAAAAGAAAATAAAGCCCTAAAACACAACACGAAAAGCAGTTAGTGTGTTTCCACGGTTTTTATGGACTCAAGAGGTGACATGTCAATGTGTGTTGTAATAGCCAGTAGGCTAGAGACATATGAAGCAATTTGCAATTAATTCGGTGTAAATTGACTCAGTAGACGATGTAAGTAGACTTTAATTGAAAAGCGTTGAAATGTTAATGTACACTCATGATATGAACTTAGAAGAATATATCAGTACTCCAAATCTTTGCTGTAATGGACTAGATCAACTCTAGAGAGTTTAAAAGGTAAACAAATTCAAAACTGAATAAATATGAGCACGAGACTCCAGCTTGAGTTGTCTTTATAGTAATTTGTTGTGAAAAAGATAATTTTCGAGTCATTTGTTGAATTTTCTTCTTATTGTTTTTATATAAGTAAATACGTAAATATTGATAAGTATATATATGCATGTGTGTGTGTTAATGAACAATTGCTGACTACGAAATATTTTTTATTTGCTGTTTCTAATACTAATACAAGAAGGAACAAATTACGATCCATCCAAAGATTCTATCTGGCCCCACGTAAATTAAAATGTATATTATATTTATGAAATATATTTACGATATTATAAGGTAACCCATAAAGTCCTTGCCAATTTTGCTTTTCCATTGAATGAAAGGAGAATAGGTATACAAATAGTGTATCATGGGGCTTAAGAAACTGTCAATTTAGAGTAGGAATATCAAACGTTATAAAAATAAGTCCATCACGCCCTTTCATCATTCGTAACACGTACAGTAGCGAAGACAAATGGAAATGCCAAAGAAACTCGTTTGGTGTTGTTTGCTTTACGACTTCAAAGTGGGCTTATGAATAGGTCCACTAAATCAGCGAGTGTCAAGCGTTTAGGGATAGTATCCTGAATTAATGTACTGCAAGGCATTAGTTTCAAAAAATCAGTTCGGAAGATTTGTCCCTCAGCGACGAATCTGTGAACGACGACATGCCTTGGATGACGATAACCTGCAGACGGCCA
Source organism: Nephila pilipes (assembly GCA_019974015.1). Lineage (NCBI taxonomy): Eukaryota > Metazoa > Arthropoda > Arachnida > Araneae > Nephilidae > Nephila > Nephila pilipes. The sequence continues at coordinate 329,865 of BMAW01050936.1, read as the reverse complement.
ATGAGAAGAACAGTAATCTAACGTGTGGTGAGCTTGCAAAACAATTTAACGCTTCTGATGAAACAGACTTCATTTGCACACAGACTGAGCAAGAGGGTTGGAAGTTCACAAGGAGTAGCAACTTGTATGTCGTGCTTTCTCTCTACCGTACCACACCCATATTCAATGGAGTGGTGATCAAACGTGGATCCGGTACGACCCTCCCAAGCATTCCAATCATTGGTTGCCACCCAGGATAATGTCCCTCTCAGCTCAAGACTACCTATACTCCCACGCAAAATCGTACTTTGTGTCTGGTCGTTAAATGGCTCACTATGTGTTGATACCAATGGCCCAAACGGTCATTGCGGACCTATACTCACAGGAATTGGAACGTTGGTAACAGGCATTGCAACACTAGGCGCCAGTACTGGTAGATAGCTAAAGTATACTCTTCTTACATGACAACACCAGACCGCATGTCGCACAGGTAGTCAGGTACACCAATAAGTGACTTGGTTGGGAAATTTTGTGCCATCCTCCTTATTCATTTGACTATGCGCCATTTAATTACTACCGCTTCCCCTCCCTGTACAATCATCTTCCTGAACACATTTTCACCAATGAGGAAGACTTGCGCGCTAATTACTCACAGACTTCTTTGCGTCCAAAATCCCTGAGTGTTACCCCAAGAGGATTACACAGCTGGAGACACGTTTGTTAGAAGGTGCTAATGCCGATGGCATTTACTTTTAGGGCTAACAATAGGCTACACTTTCTGTAAATCATTTTCTTTTTGACCATTAAAAACGTCAAGAACTTTATTGTTAACCTTGTACTGTAAAATGCATAATATTACAGATAAAATATTAGAACATTCTGACATAATTTGTAACATATTTATCATACAGAGTTCTTTCTTTCTCTTGCGAAAACAGAAAGTGATGACTCGTGATCTGCATAATAAAAAGGGTTTCATATACAAAAGGTCTATTATCTTAGTACATTGACATTTAGCTAATGTTTTAAACTTCATCCAGTTCCTTTCTGTTGACGCACGAGCGCAGACAAGTGTCAAAAGATTCACGTTTTCCTATGAAAAGTTACTCTGCATTCGAGTTCGAATACAGATTTTAAGATTTCAAAGCCATTGAAATATAATTGAATACTTTCACAATGTCTTTCAATGTAAATTGTAAAACAGTGAGATTGGTTTAACAGTTTGAAATATCTGAGTTGCAATCTAATAATAATCTCGAGCAGTTATTTCTCAAAGTTTCAAAATAAAATTTTTAAGATCGTTATTAAAATCAAGTTTCCGAGATTTAATATTTCTTGACTAGAGAATTAGTGCAACGTTTGCATCATCTTACACGTGTGAAAAAAAGGATTCTTAATACTAACCTTAAGAAAGATCCTATAAGAAATAGACTGCAGATGAGCATTTAGCATTATTTTTCGAAATTAGTACATCGTAGTTCGAACCTAAATTTAAGAAACTTTTAAAAATTCAGTTGCAGATTCATTCATCACATTAATATTTATGTATTACTTGATTCTAAGTTTAACAATAAATTATATTGGTCCGTTATTTTTTATTTTGTTCTTTGAACCACTCCAAAGAAGCTAAAGCTTCTCTAATCATCCATCGATAATCGCTCTTTTTGCCATCACAAGTTCAATGATAGGAAATAATTTCAAAAATTATATATACAGAAACATTAAATTTATTAGTACCTCAAAACTATACAACTTCTTCCAATTTTCGAATGTAACGAAAACCATGCATTTTTGCGAGTAAATTAGGTAATATGTAAAGCCTCCTGCTTTTATACGTAATCTAGTTTGTATCTTTTTTAAAAGACTTACTCTTGGCATTTAAATCAATCTAGTTTTTAATCTAGTAATCCAGTTTGTACCTTTTTTTTTATAAAGATTTACTTTTGGCATTTAAATCAATCCACTTTTAGAAGAAATGTAGATATAACATTTAAGGTCGGAATAAAAGCTAAATTTATTCTTATTCAATTAGTTTGCTCATGTAAACAAAATGAAATTTTTCTTCCATACATCTCTTTATTAGTTTCAGAAAATATGAAGTTTGAGACCAATCATAAATCATGAACTTTTCTGTATTCATTTTACATTTTTTTATACCTTTCACCGGGAAATATAATTTTCTTTTTCAGAAATAAAAGACAGAACACAAAAAACAAAAATATTATTTCACTTTTATGTGATACATGGAGAAATATGCCTATGTATTCGACTGAACTTGACATTATTCTTAAAATAAAAGAAACGCTATTATAAATCGTTTTTATTCCTTTGAGATATTCTGGACTATAAATATCAAAAGGTGTCATTCATTTACTTTCATCAAAGCGTGTCACTGGCATATGGTTTTTATAATTACTATACAGACAGTTGAATAGTTGATTTTTAATTTATTCTATATCAAACTACCGAAAGGCTTAGTAGATTCGCTTACAGTAAAGTGGCTATTTTTTATGAAGCTATTTCTTGCTTCAATAATTTATCAATACCTCTTTTACAAAAATATTTAAAAAAAAAAACCATACAGATGAAAATACTTAATAAATGTTTATATTTTAATGAGCTTATTATAGTGTAATTATTTTTATTAATTATTAAATGATAAATCTTAACCTAATCACATCTTCAACATTTTACTATTGAAGAGCAATTGAATCAATCTTGATTAGAGTAATCCTTCATTTCTACCTCAAAAAATTATGAATATCTTAAAATTATTTTCCACAGATCACTTTCGAATAAATGAGGAATAAACATATACATAGAAATTATAGGAATAAAAATATATTTTCTCTTGAGAAATATTATTTCAAAAAAACACTAAACACTATTTTTGTTTTCATTAAACTTTTAAACAGTCTATTTTTTAAAAAAATAACATCACATTTAATAATATTTGAGGGTTTTCTACTGTGTTTTTTTACTCTCACACTCAAATGAACTGCTTATGCAGTTAGCGTTTATGTCATTCCATCACTGTTTAAGCAAATGTTTTGGGCGAATTTTTGTTTTAATAGGAAATTACATTAACTGAGTTATAGCTTGATATATGTTGATAGTATGCAGAAAAACGGAATTTATATATCAACTTAATGCGCTAAATTTGTAACTTCAACTATTGAATTTAGAAGAACCTTTATGTTATCATATCATTAACTAGGGTTACTTAGATGATGAGTATCTGCAATTATAATTTTAGGATACTTCACTCATGTCCAAAACTATTTTTACACAACCAAAAATATTGAGAGATGTTCTATAAAATACACAATTGATGTAATTCATTTTTGCAGAGAACGTATAAAAGATAATTCTAATTAATATTGTACAAACATAAGTGAACAAATAGTTTCTGATATACAAATCAAGACGTTACGTCCTCCGACGGTGAAACCAGCTTGTTGAACTAAGTCAATATCTAAAAAACGTTTAGCAATACATCATTTTAGTTCAGTGCGTAAATACTCAAAATAGCTTGTGAAACCGAAATATCATTTGGAAGAATGTGTGAAATGGCGAATAATTATTCACGAAGAAGCAGGGCTGACATAAAAAAAACAGGGAGAAGTGAGAATGTTTCAAGACAGATAGCTCCAACGCTGTGGAAACAATTTTAGAACTCTGGAACTGTTGTAAAGAGGTCATAAAAGATAACAAACAGATAGGCAATTGAATTTAGAGATTGAATCAGTCACTGGGATTGTTATATAATGGCAAACTATATACAAAAAGTCTTTGTGAAAAATGCACTTATTCCAAAAATATAGCTGATATGTGTGTTCCATCGTCCTTAAAGCTTTTATATCTGCAACACTATTTCTTCACATCTTATGGAATGTGACCATAACGTTAGAACAAGTGTGGGAAGGAATAAGGATAAATAGAAGCACGCTCCTAAACGTTTTCAACAAATAATCGGTGAATAAACAGAGATATTGCAGTGAGATCTTAGAACCTTATGTGATTTTTAAGAGGCAAACATGAATATAGATTTTTGTCAATAGGGGATAGTGCTTGTTCACATCAAGTAAAACTCGTTGACAATTCCTTTGAAAGTAAATCCACTAAGGAATAACAAGGCCTGCAAAATTTTCTGACCTGAACTCAAGGAGAGGATTACCCGGGAAAAGCAGTAGCACAGAGATACCCCCCTCTCAGAGATATAAATACCCTGAAGGCTGCTTTACTGAAGATGTGGAACGTAATTCCATGAATTGTGTTTCGCAACATTATTGTCAGCATTAAGTCACATTGTGATGTGTATAAGCTTGTCGGGGACATTCACATTCCAAATGGAATTCATAAGCATAGTATTAATTAGCCTAATTTTGAACTCTTACATATAATCGTGCTAATTTATTTTCAAACTATTGCTATTTTTTTTTATTTTATGCCACAGTTTGGTATCATATGCATTTTTCTTAAATTTTCCCTTCGTATTTATGTAGTATATTGTATATCATGCCGCACAAAGTCATAAAATTAGAACTGTTTCGCATTCTTTTTAGAACTTAATAATATTTTGCATGTAAAAATAATTTTGGACTTAAATATGTAATATATTTTGAAATGGAGTAGTCTCAGAGATAGTTTTGAAGTGTAAAATTTTTGTATTAGAGAAAAAAATATCTTGAATCATTCAAGAGGAATATATTACGTCAACCAATCGAATAACTGAATTGTAATTTGTTTTAGAAAGAATTGTACTAATATTACATACAACTTCCATATATTTCATATTAATTATATTTGGTACAAAAACCTAATTTGTTTTAATTTTAATAAGTGTCTAATAGTGACATTTTTAATTTATAGATTAGAGTATTGATAAATCGCTTGTATGTTTTTTAAAATTTTAAAATCGATTTCTTTTCCGATGTTAAAACTTTATTACAACTGTAACTACATATATGTGTTTTATACTTGTCTTTTACCATACGTCTGGAAAACAGATATACATTTACAGCAATTGACATGATATGCTTAATGAATAGAAGGTTTATAAATGTTTGAGGAAATAAGGCCAAATATGAAACCAGTGGCACACAAATTTGGAGAGCATACTAATTTTCCAACTAACCATTTTGTTCTTCTTCGCCACGGACTTCTAACCTAAAAATGAATGATTCTAAAGATGAATTATCAAATACAGCTAAAATAGTCCCAACTTCAATGGCGTTAACTTTGAATTATATTTGGTGTCTTATTTGAAAATATGAGGTGAAATCCTATTTTGAATTTAGAACAGATTAAGCATAAGAAATATTATTTCATCCTAAATATTCTAATGTAATTTTGGTCAGTTGTTTCTCAAAAGCACTATTTCAAGAAAACATACACTTTATTTGTTTCAGTATCATAATAAATGTGTATTAGAGTATGTTTGAAACTGTACTTTTGAGTTCTTAAGTTTTTAATAGTGCTAATAATACAATTCAATCGTTTTATAAAAGTCTGTATATGAGTTCTAAAAGGTCACACTAGTAAACTTAACGCATAACAAGTTACTTATAAATATTTTTTTGTTTTATTTTACTGCCATTAGAGCATTTATAATCAATTATACAAGTATATCTATACTGGAATAAGCTGCATAACACAGGGGTAGCCACATATTTTGGCTCGCGGGGGGGGGGAAGAACTTGTTGTGGAACCGGTGGTTAGAAAGAGGGTGACCTATTTATAGGACACAGGAAAGAATCTGTATCTGTCAAAAAATGAAATGAAACATAATTTGTGATCACTAAAATTATGTCTAATTTCAAATTTCCCAGAATTCGAAACTATTGGACAGGAAAAGCTATGACTCCCATACTCACAGACAAAAAATTTTGGAAATCACGAGTTTTCAATAATAAACAATTTAAAATTGAGAAATTATTAAATAGTATAAGATAAATAGAGAGAGAAAAAAAAAACGAATGTTAAATTTTGGAAATTAGGATTCTCCTGCAAACAGTTCAGAAAAGAATATTTTGTGAATCAATTTTACATTATGCTCACTATGCTAATTATTATGAAATACTCATTAAATTAATATTAAAGAAATATTTTAAATTAAAATTATGATGCCACTTTGTCCCAACGTTTCCTCGTGGAGACAATTAATTTCTCGAAAATAAAAATTAAAATAATTTTTTTAACTTTATTTCAGTATTTTTTCATGTATTTAGAACCGATTAATACAAATTATTCTAAAATTTATGGTTCAAAGATGATTTTGGGTCTGAGGAGGATATATAAGAATATAGTCTAATTATATAGAAAATTCATTTTTATCCCTAATGTATATTATTTTATATGAATCAATATTGTTAAATGTCAAAAACATTAGTTTTCTAAAATCTTACCAACTATCTCATAAAATAATTTCCGTTTCCATGATTAAATTTTCAGTTAAAGTTCAGCAATAAAGATTTCTAAAAATATTAAATTTTTTGTTTGTAATATGACTATTTTTAATATATGATTTCATAAACCTGATATTCTGAAATTTCACAAATAGTTAATGTTATGAATTCAAACTTGTCTCGTGAATTCTAATTTGATATTTCCGAAAAAAATTCAATTTAAAGAGTTAATTACAGATAATTTGAATCGTAGTAGCTTTTAAAGCAATTTATATACTTATTGTAAAAACCTGTTTCATGCTTACATAATTAAGAATTTTTTAGTAGAATTCTGTTTATAAGAAAGAGCTGAAGCAAAACAAGATCCAATTCCTCAAAAGATTTGCATTATGTATAATTGGGCTTGAATGTTAAATTTAAGTGAATTAAACATTTCAAGAGGTATGATGTGGAAGTTATAAGAATAATGTGTAATATAGGAGACGCTTTCTTAATTTCACAGAAATATAAAAACACGAGGTCAGTCTTATTGGAGACACACCTAGTGCTTTTATACTCTCCAGGGTGATATAAATTTAAAAGTAAGCCCTATTTCATAACCATAGCAAAAGACAGTAAATTCCTGCAATGTTAGCGGTACTAAACACATAATACAACAGTTAAGAGCTTCATTTGTCACTTATGACTCCAGTATTCAAAATACTTGACCAAATCAAAACCACATTCTTTTTTGCATTTAAGTACATCTTTCTTGTATTTAATGAATAATGACTTATTGAATTTATACTCCCTTTCATTGCATTTAATGACAATAAGTCTTAAGCACCTAATTGGAACTTATTTCCAGGAAAGGCTTACACAAATAAAAAAACGCATTATATATACTGTGAAATTAAGGAATTAAAATAAAATATATCATAGGAATAACATATATCATTATGTAAGCACGCCTGTGTTAATGATATATAATAAACTAAACTAATTAATAAATTCTTGATTTTCTTTAAAATTAAAATATTAAATGGCTAATTTCTTCAACAGATTTTATTGTATTGCATCAAATAATACACATTTATATATATATATACAGTGACTCCCCAACTTATGAGTACACACCTCTCTTTCTTTATTTTGAAAATACAAACATATGGTAAAAAGTTTATGTAAAGGTTTTTGAATAGAAATGACAGATCACTCCTTAAATAAGATATGTATCCAGAAAATAAGCATGAAGTTAGCATAAATAATAAAATTATTTACATTCTCTGACTAAATGAAATGAATTGCTGTCATAGAATTAAGTAAAAAAGTTTTGTAAAAAATTACCACTACCTGATAAATTAGCAACATTTTCTTTACTAAAGGTTTTGAGTTTCATACTCACAAAGGATTTAGATCCTAATGTATAAGTTTCTTATACAAATATTAATTTTTAATCTTCAAAAAGTGTTCCAGAGAGGAAACTACAGTTCAAGTTAGTGATCTAGTAGTTAAAATGTCTGAAGTAGGTAAATTTCTTTGAAACCTTGTTAAAGGGGCTCAGCGAAGTCACGGATGAGTTCAAAAAATCATCCAAAAGTATAAAGAGTTCGGACACGTTAAAAATATTCCCACAAAAGGATTAAACGAGATCTTGGATGACAGAACCAATAGGAAGATTCTATGAAAAGTGATTGAAACTCCAAAAATGAGTGCTCCAAAAATTGCTGCAACCACTTTTAAGATATAAAAACCTATTTCTGCAGAAACAGTTGGAAGAGTGCTTAAGAAAGCAGGTTTTAATTGTCATGTGACCAGAAGAAAACATTTTAATTCTAAACGAAATTAAGGGAAAAGGCTTTTATTTGATAAAAATTATATTTCAAGGTCTCCAAACTTTTGGAATCAGTTCATATTCAGTGAGTGATGAAAGCAAATTTAATATTTAAGAAATGATGGACGATGTTATGTTTGGCGGAAGCCTAACAGGGAGTAGCTTCCTAAAAACACTATTCCTACTGTCCAGTATGGAAGTGGCTTTGTACTTTTAGGGGCTTTATATAAACCAATAGAGTGAGGAGTTAAGTATTTATTTGATAGTATCATTCACAAAATTCAATATTTCAACATTCTGAAAAATATCTTATAGCAAAATGCTGAATATTTGGGTTTAGGATAGAATTTCACTTTAAAACATGATAATGATCCTGAGCATACAGCTGATATTGCTCAATTGTGGCTGTTGTACGACTGTTGCACACTCCACTACAATCACTTGATCTAAGCGTTATTGAAAATTTATGATCAGAGATAGTTGGAAAAATCTGTCCAAATGCCCCATATAATGAGTAAGGAGAATTTAAAAACTGCTTTAAGAGAAGAATGGACTAAAATCACAAGTGAAACAACCCAAAATCTTGTTAAAACGATGCCACGCCATTTGAAAGCTGTCATTAATTCAAAAGGGTGTGCAACCAAGTATTAGTTTGTCATTTCTTGTTTTCATTTAAAAGTTATGACGGGTTTATGCTCAACTTTGAGATCAATTATATATATATATATATATATATATATATATATATAATTGTTCGCTTTCCAGTACACTAAATTAGAGAATTGTGATTATAGTATAAATATTTTTTTTTTCAAAAATATTGCTAAATTAATTCAAAACTCACTATTTACTATTTTTGAAGCTATAAAATTAAATCACTGCTTACAATCTTACTCAAAACAAATGCGCAACTTCGTTTAGATATTGCGTTCTATGAAGAAAGGCATATCAATTAGATTTTCTTTCCCTTGCTTTGAACACAATGGATTATTTTCACACCAATGTAGTTTAAACAGTACTTACAAAATACTTCAAAATATTGCTGACACCAACAATAATCCTTGGCATTTTTAAGCATAGAAAATCAAAAATAACTGAAACACTAGCTTCGATTTTTCATTGCAAAACTTGATCCATAAAGGATGATTTTTGTACACAATGTCTATAAAAACTATTGAAAAACTAATAGGAGTATAGAAAACGTGTTGTTGCCCTTGCCGTTTTGTATTTGCAGTTCAAATTTATTAATTATAAAAAAAAATGTAAAATTTATTTTTCATAGTTTAACAATGCATGATATTCAGAATAATTCTTAAATTTTTCACACATTACAAAAATAAAAACTGAACATATTTCGTTTCATATAAGAATAGCATTCAAAAAATATTGGGTTATTAAATTCAGTAATTAATATTTCAAAAGAGTTTCTAGGATCCTTAGAACGTTATGTGATCTGTATGCAACATCAAAGGATGCAATTCCCTTTCAATATTGTATAAGAAACGTGAGTAAGAAAGAAGTCTGTAATACAATGAAGAGGAAGAAGAACACAGAGTAGGTCTGAATGAAAAGAGGAACGTATTTTTCCCGTTAATTAAAGAATTGTTTCTCTCTTCTCAAATAAAGCAATTTATTTCGAAGAAATTCATGTTGCAATTATATTTTACATTAACACTGGAGAATATTTGCTTAGTGCTTGTTGTGTCTCATACGAATTTTGCAAAAAATTAGGAAATCCAGAATATTTTTTTATTACAATTCTCTTATTATTTTTAAGACATTAAATGTGACTTAAATAAAAAAAAAATCTCAAAATTAGAGAAAGAACTTGAAATAGTTGGAAAAAAACCTATTAGTTTAATTTCAGAAAATTGTAGAATCTTTGAAATTTGTTTTTATAAAACTGTTTTATAGACACCGATATTGTACAAAAGTAGAATATATTTTAAGCTATCAAATATTTGCTTAGAGATTGTAAAATAAGAACCGAGAACTCAAAAGCCTTTAATTTATAATTTTAATACATATAATGATTTTTTGTAATATGTCAAAATAAAGTCTTTTTTAAGTCTTATTTATTGAAAACTAGATAAAGTATAAAGTACATTACTTTAAACTTACGCGAAGAAGGAAAGGTCAATTATCTAATCATATTGTTTAATGTAATTTATCCAAAATTTTATAAGAAATTTAATATCACGGAATAATTTTTGAAAACTATTTTCCTGAACACTTATAAAAATAAAACAATTAATTTTAATTAATAAATAAATTTATCTTTTGAACTTGGGTCATACACTAATACTAATTAGTCGTATTCCTTTTAATTATAGTGATAATTTAGATTTCAAGCAATATATGATATCTGTATTTTCAATGTTCACCAAGACTGTCTTAATGAGCAAAATAAGCATGTGGTATATTATAGATAATTTAGTTGTTGACGAAGATAAAACTTCAAGAAATAATATAAATCTTAGAACTAATTTCAGACTTATATAGCATTTAAAAAAATAGGTTTTAATGTAAAAAAACAAATTAACTTAAAAGATAGATTATTTTATTACTAAATTAGCAATTGAATATGGTTTTCCATTAGAAGCATTTAAACGGTTAAAATGCTATTTTAATTATGATATAACAAAATTAGTCATGAGTAATTTAGTTTTTAATAATAAAGATAAATACAAAAATACTAACATTATTAATTTACAAGAGATATTTACTATCATATATAGACAAAGTACCTTATAATTATGGTATTAATAGTAAAATATTCTACTTTAACATAACTTATAAGAATCTTGTGAATAATAATTCTTTCAAAGTTTTAACCTACAGTCAGAAGGGAATTTCTAGTAAAATTAATGCATTTTATACCAAATTGGAGACAAAAATAATAATGTTAAAATTTTTTAGTACAGAAATTCGATAATAATCCCATAAAATTCAAAATTCTAACTAGGGATTCAAATATATATATTAGATTTACTGGGGGAAAATATTACAAATGTATACATAGAAATATAGATAATTTTCAGAATAGTGCCATTATTAAAAATAGTACTGATATAGTCAAAAATATTAATAATAAACAGATTAATGCTATTTATAGCGATCATTTTGAAACACTTTCTAATTTTATTGACATAAGAGATCTCATTAAGAGATGTATAAGAAATTTAATTTTAATAAGATATTGCACATGGCAAATCTAATTAATTCGTTATATTAATCTTAAAAAAAATTATACATTTTTAATTCATTCATATATATGAACATATTACAGGTACACAGCAAGACAAACTTGATAGTAATTTTGTAGCCAGTATTTATTTACATTTTAATGATATTAAATATTTGGATTTTAATATTTCTAGAATATTTAAATATATTTACGATGTGTTTTTTTTGATTAATAACAATAAAAACTTTAAAAAAATTTTACCTGTGAACCCAGAGTAGATAAATTTATTGCAAACTAATATAAACATAAAGGAAGCTCAATGTTAAATTTTTCTTTAAATGACAGATAATAAAATTAAGTGTATTACATATAACAAAAGATATCTTTTCTCCTTCGGATTCATAAAGTACCCTTATTTCGGAGTTTTTTTATATAACAAATTTTTTAAAAATTTAAACTTATTTTATATTTAATAATAATAAATAATTTATAACTAAATGTAATGGTTAATTTATAACTTAATGATGTATAATATCCAATTTGTGTTAAGAATGTTTATTTAAATTCAGAATTTCCTTTCCAATTTTTCTTTCTCGGTTTTATCACATTGGTTAATTATTTTGTACTTCTTTTCATGCATATATCTTTTTATTTGGTGCCCATTATTGTAATGAGGCTTTTTCACCTTTCGTTTTGTATGGATTTCCTAGATTTTCCATATTTTTATATATACATGTGTTTTGTAAGAAATTTTAGGCCTGTAAAACAAGGTAATCTTGCTGAACTGTAATACGTTAGATTCAGAATTTGCACATCTTTTGTTCATTTCATTTCATATTTTTAGTTTATTTTAGTATTTTGTTTTCATTGTTTTTCATGCATAGGTGTGTACTTTTTCATAATTCGAAGTGTATCTCCTTGCTATATTTATCATGTATTTGTTACCTTTTGTAGTTGTTTGTTGGGGTAACTTATCTTCCTCTGGTTTTTGCAGTTAAAAAATGCTCATTTTTACTTTTTCTAAATTCCAAAAAATTATAAATGTCTTTGCTGTATTTATATGAACACTGTTTAGTTTTTTCATTAATTCTATAATATTTTTAATTAATTTCGAAACTATTTTGTTCTTTTAATTATATACACATGTATACATACGTGCATACGCACACGCGCGCATATATATACATACATACATACATATATATATATATATATATACACACACATATATATATATATATATACACACACACACACATATATATATATATATATGTGTGTGTGTATGTGTGTGTGTGTGCGTTTCTATGATGGTTCGAAAGAAATACGTAGTCTTTAATATGTTAAAATTCTTTTCTCGTTCATGATGAAATTATGCGACTCAAAATCTTAGGTTCTCCCACATCGCAAGACAACACCAGATTAACTTTATTTGGAGTTACATTGAATATTTGTTCCAATTCTTGTTAATTCCTCACTCTTTACTATAGGGCTTAGAGGATAACGTATGAAACAGCTTAAGCTATAACCATAAAAGTAAATGAAATAGGTTTGAAATATTAAGAGTGGCCGCTTTGTGCCAAGAAATGAATAATATTTGAACGTCATTACGAATATGTATAGCATGAAAACAAAGATTAAATAAGAAGTAGAAATATTCTTACACACACACACACACACACATATATATATATATATATATATACTGGTGATTTCTTAAACAGATTTGAAAAATATGGCACGAGTATTTGAATATATTACAAATAATTTCACTGTACAATCTTTTGCTTGATTGAGAGACTTTACAAATTTTTTTTTATTACAAAATGTATTAAACCAAAAGTACTAATTTTGCTGGTGAAGGAAAATCAAGTATTCAGAAAGGAATTCAAAAGCGTACACGAACGAATCTGTAGTAGTGTGACTTTGAAGTGGAAATAAACCTACAAAAGATTTTCTGTTATTTGCTTTCTTGTACTCTTTATCTACATTTTCTTTATCTCCCGTAAGGGTTGGGTAATTTGGTTATCATATCCGTTAAATTGAGTAGCCACGAGCGTTTGGATAGCGGAATGAGATGGAGAAATGTCGGTAAACTGGAGGCACAAGCGTAGGTAGTATAGAGCCCATTGCTATCTGTAATCTATACGATCATGCTGCAGTTTCGGAATACTCTCTGTTTGACATTCATTAAGAAACACAAGTGAGAACGTTTAGTATGGTGCAGACGAAATGTGTCTTGGACCTGTCTTTAGTAGAGAACCGTGTCTTTTACGAATGAGTTGACGTTTAGCATGAACACTATTTCTCAACGTATGAATGTTTAAAGATGTTCTGGTATACAATGTCATCTCTCCCTCATCAGTAAAATTGTTCATTATGATGGTGGGGGGAATGTAATGGTTTGGGCAGACATTATGTTAAGTCGGCTTTACACCCCTGGATGAGTTTGACTGTTATCTTGACTTCTATGACTACTTTTTCTTCTTCTATACAGAAGAGATCATAGCTCAGGAGTTTTTACTTTTCAAGGACCATTTAGAGCTTGATTCCTTTTAAAGCATCACAACGCTTGTCTACATAGGTTATTTTGGTCTATGATTACCAGTTAAGTGAGAATATTCGCCACATGGATTGGCCAAACAGATCTCCTGACCTTAACGTTGTACAGTATGCCTGGACGCTCTTACGAGGCATTTAAATCTCGTCATTCCCCTCGGAGAACTATCCCAGACCTAACAACATTCATGGTGCAAAAGTGGAATCGAGTGCCTCAGGGGCTCTTCAACTATCTCTTGATCCAGTATGTCGTAACTCTGTTGTTACATATCCGGCTGGAATTGGGGACCCTAATGCGTTCCATATCTCATATTAGATTCATTTTACGGTAGATATCCCAACGTGAAATTTAGATACCCGCGCATTATGAGTCTTACTGATATTCTTTCGTATTTAAAATGACTTTTGATATGCACTTCTTTTTTACTGTTATAAATATATTCAATTAAAATCTATCCATTATTTTTTTAGAAATTCAACTTAATATGCAAATTCTTTTACTATTGCACAGGAGTGCAAATTGATTTAAAATTGCACAAATATTTATATGAAAATGAGAAAAATAACGTTAAATCGTTTTCTGAGTAAAACTAGCTGTTACAAATTATTGTTTTATTTTCTGTAGACAATGAAGCATGCAAATAGTAAAAGTTCCACTTCATTCGAAAAAAATATTTTAATTTTTAATAACATGCTTTAGAAAGACAATGATCTTTATTATTTTTAGATAAATTATAATTGAATAAAAATGACATTATTAAAAAAATGGTATCAGAAATTAAACTTTTATGCTTAAATTTGTGAGTGTTTTTTTTAAATAAGGTTAACAATTTAACAACATGAATAAATATTTCTGTTTCTTTATCCCACTGCAATGTTCCAATATAACTGAAAAATTCCTCAAATGTATCATCGTGGGAGTTGAAATAGTCTTACATGAAATTCAAGTGATTCAAAAAATAATTTATGTAAAGATAATATTATAGATTTTAAAATAAGTATTCAAATTTTACATACGAAAATTATCCGGTAAAGAACATACAAAATACATTTGTAAAATCAAATTAAACTGAATTTAAAAAATGTAATTCAATAAAATATATTACGCTCAACACATATCTTTTACAAAATAAAAATGAAATAAATAAACTAAAATAGTAAAATATGTCAGTTTTGATCGTAATGAAGCTTTAGCAGCTATATGCAATAGAACTAATCATATAAATTAATTTAAACATATTTCCCTCAAAATTGTTTAACAGATATGTTTTTATTAGAAACGGAATATTTGGAAATTGCATACAAATGTAAAGGAGACTGTGAAAATGAAAAAAAAAAAAATTCTTAAAGAAATTTATCAAAAGTGTGATTATTACTTTTAATAAACAATTTTTAATAAAAAAGGATTTATTATGAAAAAGAATGTGATTTAGTATATGTTCTCTATATTGCTAAATTATTTGAATAAAAATTTTGTCAACTAATTAAAAGAAAATGTATGATTTAATCAAAAATGAAATTACAGTAATAGTAGTAAGAATATTAATAAAATGAATAAAAATTACGCAATAAAACCAAAATATTCCAAAAGTAGTTATAGCAAAAATAGAAATGAAATACATTGAAACGGATATTCTGTATTTACTTACATAATTTATGTTATATATATATATATGTGTGTGTGTTGAGAGAAATGACTAATTTGCTAACGAATATGGAATCTTATATATATATATATATATATGTATTGAGAGAAATGACTCTTTTGTTGGTGAATATGGAATCTTAGTTTTATTTTATGATGCAATTCATTTGTATATATATAATCAATAATTTATATAAAATTCCATCATAACATCAAGAAATAAGTGACATATCTACTTTTAAACTTATAAACTTAATTGAAATTTTTAAGTTATATGCTCTTTATAACTTATTGAAATGCAAATTAAAATGTCAGAAAAATTATCAAAATTAGATAGGAAATTCCTTAAAGTAATTCAATGACTCCCATAGAGTGCAATTTCTAATCCTTATCAGTTGCACCTTATTTATTATTGTGAAAATATAGCTGTTTCTTTTCATTGGATAATATATTTTTTAAGAAAATATATCAGGTTGATATTAATCGAAGAAGATATTGAAATCCCGTTTCTTTCGTCATTAGATTACGATGAATGCGTTGATCATTTGACGCGGATTTATGTTTTTTTTCCTTGCTGTTCTTATCATCGGTTTGAAGATAAAATAACAAGTGATCAAAAGGATCTAAAATATAAGCATGTTCATCTTTAAGAAATATTTATTATTTTTTTCCCCTTGAAACTGTCTAGGTATGATAAAACTTAAGTAGTGAGTTTACATTACAGTTTGGTCACGGTACGCTAGTGATAATGATCGTGAACTGAGATGTTTTCGTCGAGTCGTGGGTTCCGCTGATCCCATTAAAAATCCACAGTGTAACAGTATGATACTCGTTAAATCTGGTCAAGGACTAAGTCCACCATTTAGAGTGTTGTGGAATTTTAGAAGAGGGTAGCAACTCAGATGTCATCCTCGACATTTGACCAAGGTTCAAAATTTCAAGATCCGTCACCAATAACCCTCGTGCTGATTCTAAGGGCGACGTTAATAATCAATTACATCACATAACACAATACAGTAGTTACCCTTTTAATATGAAAAAAAAATGTAAATTTTTCATGAAATTTACATTATTGCTTTTAAGGAATGCTAATAATGTTCATAAATAACCACACACACATATTGCATAAAATTAAAAAGAAATGTATGGAAGTTTTTTGGAAAAAAATATCCATAAAAATTGAATGAAGTAATTTTAATTGTAAGATTTAATTGTAAGGAAAATGTTATTTTGTGTTGATAAATTAACCATATATATTTTAAAGTCTTAATGAACCATTAGAGACCTTTTCACGTATGTACAGATACAAATGGGTAGTTTCTTATTTCTGACATTAAAATAGTCGTGGTTACAATTATTAAACAGACTTTTCATCTTTACTTTTTCGGATCAATAACACGTAAATCATGTCTTTATTATTTATTTTACACTCTTAAATTTAGTACATTTAAAGTAGCTATATGTTTTAATTATCATGAGCTATATGCTTCAGTACACTAAAACTATGTTCTGGTACAATAAATTAAATTGAAGGTAAAATAAAACACACTATTGGTTACATTTGAAAATTGATTTTGAATTAAAAAAAAAATTTAAAAATCTCCTAAAACATAAGTGTGACATTTAAATGAAAAATCTGTAACTGATTCGCAGATTTTTACAAAACAAGATATAATTGTTCATCAATTATGACAAAAATTATTATGACAAGTATTGAATCTAAATGATTAGTAAATATAACTCGAAATTTAAGCAAAATATCTAGAATGTCCCAATTTGCATTCCAATATCTCAAAATAATCTACATATAGTTGCATAATTCTTTTAAATAAAGAGATATCTACAATATGGCACTAATTAAACAGGAAGTTACTTTCATTTCCTTTTACAAACAAGATTTTCGTCTTGATCGACTGAAACTTTTCTAAAACAAAAGTAGTTAAACCTCCTGCAAAACAATTAAGTAATTCGGTTGCTGGTATCTTATATAACTGACTGACAGAAATATTTAACTTAATTTAATTGAGAAAGTTAGATAAAGGGATTTTCAATCGAAATCCAAATATAGCCAAAAGTTAGATTTTGTGAGTGTTGTAAATTTATTACAAAGCTGAAAATGATAAACTGCTAATTTTGATAAGGAAAGGATTTGTCAACTTTTTGAATATAACAATTTATTTAGATGAATTTAGTTCTTTTGTTCTTTCAAATTGGTGAATAAAAGTTATCTCTAATACATAACTAATCAATTCAATATAAAATAAAGTTTGAGTAAATTTATTAAATATACGCTTGAAAAGTATGAATTGATTCAATAGAATATTTGCATATATGTAATTGATTTTTAATTAAAGCAAATTTCAAAAAATTGGATGCAGGTATTTTAAAATTATCATAACTTTTTTCTGACCTACTTTTTATTTTAAAGACTTAATTATATCTTATTCCAAATTAATCCAGCTAAAAATTAAATTTAATTGTAAGCTTATTTCCTGAAACACAAAAAGCAGTATATAACAATGATTTTAAATAGTTTAAAAGCTCAATAGCAGTTTACAAAATAAATTGCAAATTAATAGGAGGATAAGAAGCGTACGAAAAATGTTTCAGTACAAAAGAAGTTAAAATTAAATGATTATTCATAATAATAATAATTACTTATTTCTTAAAAAAATAAAATTCATATACTGAAATCAAGAATATTTCTAAAATTGAGTATATTTAAAATAAAAATACCTGTAACTAGAAAAAAAAAATTTCATTATAACTTGAATAAAGTTATATATACAAAAAAGGAAGGTCTTATGAAAAGTAAGTACTTTAAGTAAGAAAAAAAGAACATAAAATTGCAAATTTCTTCAGGGTAAATATTTATTTGTGAAACTATTGTTACAGATTACGAATATAAATCTTATAATATTTTGTTCACGCCCACCCACAATTTAACCATCTATTTTTCAGTACTCTGATAATACAAACAACAGATTTGGAAATATCATTGCTATCATATAAAGATGATATAAATAACAAAAATCAGAAACTTAATTTGCGCCTCAAGCCATGAATGGCAACAAGAATTACATTTATATTATCGTTTTGTGTAATTTAAAGTTTTTGTGACAAGTGTTCCGTTCATAACTTGAAGGCTGCGGTAGCCTAGTGGACATGGTTTGAGATTCAAGGCCTGCGGTTTTCATTCTGAAGCGGGTTCGAGCCTTGACCACTAAATACTCGCCGTGTAACCGGAACTGATGCACGTTAAATCTGTCGGGGCCCAAAGTCCTACATTTAGTATGGACTAAATGTTAGGAGAAGGAGTGCCAACTCAGGTGTGGTAGTCGTCACTTGATAGAGCTTCAAAATTACGAGATTCTTCACCAATAGCCCTCGTGCTGCTTCTGGTAAGATGTAAATAAAAACTTCGTTAAACTATACTAAAACCGTTCATAACTTGCAATAAAATCAAAAGTTGAGATACTTCTTGTGAACAATAGCAGAAATTAGTAAGAATTTGTACCACTTTAAAACTTCAATAGCATACTTTAAGAAAACAACCAGAATTACAATAGATGATTATGCTTATATTTACAAATGTTAACGCATTGCATGCAAATTAAATTATTTAATTAAAAAAACAGAATTTAATCAATGAATATAACAGAATTGTTAAGAACGATGATGTATTTACGTTAGATTTTATTATTTTCTGGATGTTTTAATATCATCAAAACGATTTTTAATTTTATGAAAATTTTGAAAGTATGTAAAAATATAAAATACATTGTTTGAATTAATTCATCATTATACTAATTTTATTTCTCGGCGTAGAATAATTATGATCTAATGAAATGTATTGAGTTCAGAGCTGACGTTTTAACTTCGTAACAAATAATTATAAAACATTGTGCATGCTATGAACAGTCATTTCTATTTCAATGATACACTCTGATATTAAATTGTTTCCGAAAACGATTGATAAAACTTTTTGCAAAAATATCAAGACATCATTGAACATATTTAAGAATGAAAAGAGAACAGAGACAGAGATGTTAAAATATAATTTTAGAAAAATGGAAGAAAAATAATATTTTTATGTATTAGCTTTTAAAAATATCACTACACTTTTTTCCTTGAATATTTGGATTCAAAGCACAATATGTTTCGTTTAGAAATTAAAACTGATTTAAAACAGATCACATAACAATGGTATTGCCATTATTTGCATTTTCAGTTTAATGTAATTTAATAACATGAAACAGTCAGTAATAAGCTGACAATAACATAAATTTCCCTTGTACTTTTACAGTGAAGTAATGGTTTTATAGTTAACAAACTTAAAAAGAGAACCAATTCGTATAACAAGCATTGACTTTTATTCATCTGTAACATGAATTCGTAACAAAAATCGTGTCATCAAAAGCTCCTGTTGAGACTGTACGTTTTTAAATGTTTAAGCATCAGTCATTTGGACTTGAATAAATTTGGAATTCAGAATGCTTGAACAAAAATAATAAAAGTAAGTGCTAAAATATTTGGCTGTTGATTAGGGCAAATAATCTATCCAAATACATTTGATTGCCCGAAATTGCTTTAGTGTGATAAGAAAAATAACGAATAAGGGAAAAGAAAAAATGAAAGAAAAGACTTTTTTTTTCATGATGAGACGACATTTTTTTTGAAAATTATCTCTCTCTCTGTATATATATATATATAAGAAATTATTCAAAATAAGTTTAAAAAAAATATTATAATGAGTATCGAATGTTGTAATAAGCAACTAATATTTAGCAGTTAACAAATAAAAAAGTGAATTTAAACATTGTTTGATTATATTACCATTTTCTTATCAATTTTTTTCCAAAAGTAAGTAACATTAAATTAAACTGTATTAGAACAGCAACAGTATCCCTTTAGAAAAAAAATTATGATTTTTAAAAACTCTATGAACATTTAATATATTGAGTTATCAACTTGGATAAAGAAATGAAATTTTAAATTAAAGTTCTCCTATTAAAATTTTAACCTATTTATAGTAATTTAAGCATTCAAATTCTAATCCGAGTATTGAAATAATAGCATGCAATATGGGATAATACGCTTATAAATCTAAGAAACGCAAGTTTAAATTACTCAAGAGTTAAGTGTCTTGTGGATGTTATTTAAATATTCAAAAATGTATGTTATTCCACAAACCACATTAGCAAGTTGCGCCTACAAATATTTATTTCTTTTAATTTTTCATATAATTATTAGCTTTCGTTCACCTTAAGGATATATTACCAACTAAAAGCATAATTATTAATAATAAGGAGTTGAAAATGAAAACAGTTCTTTTATTTGCTTCGATCGTCAAAGAGACTAAACAGATTTATTAAATTCTCATTCTGAGTCTTTTCTTAACAACTATTTATATTTGAATCTATTCTACAAATTCAAAATTTCTTGAATTAAAAACCAGAATAACGAATATATTCAGTTTTATTTACTCTAACGAAGCACTAAGATTCATCATTATGTTCCTTATAAAAGAGAAAACACACACACACACTTTCTCTCTTTAAATTTTAAATAGATACTTACTATTTCTTTATCAGCAATGAGTTTAATTGTGGTTAAATGTTGAATTAAAAATGTAAAATAACAGTTAGGACAATTAATTAAATATTAATATGACTATTTACAAAGGAGGAAAATATATTTCAATATACGCATTTTAAAAGATTTGGTTACTTTTTTGTAGTGTTTATATGCATTTTTAGAAGTACAACGTTTATAATTAAAATTAACGATATTCCCAATTTATAGTTCATACGAATTAATTATTTATCAGTTTGTTAACATTAAACATAATATATAACTAATTCGAAGGAATGAAATTAATACAATTAAAATTCATTCGGGCATAAAGTGTCCTATTTAAAATAATATGTAATTGGTTTTCATGAGTTCCATGGTCTTTGATTATCCATATTATTGCCTTTTCAAATTTCATGGCAGAAAAATCCGTTTTACGATTAATATTATTATAATAATTCATTGTTCTTTCTGCGGTATTAATGAGAAAATTTTTAGGGTTTTATTTTATAGTATTGAATTATTTCACAGTCATGTAACTTTTAACTTTGTGTAAAGGTTACATGTTTTAGATACGAATGAAATAGACTAAATTCATTTCAATAATTGCAGCTTTAAAATATTAGGCTTTCATTAAGAATATGATTATCACCAAAGTGTTATGAAATAGTATGAAATTAGATTAGTATCGTTATTTAATATTTCTGAAATCTTCTGAAATTTTCTTATAAGAAATGAATATTAGAATAGAATATAAATAGTAATATATTAACATTGACTCAGTTTAAATCGAACAAGTATAGATGATGTTTTTTACATTTAATTTCAGAAGAGTATACAATTCTTTTCTTTGACAAACAATATAACAATTTCAATTCATTGAATATAAGTGAACTTCAAGAAATTGGAGAAAAGATATGAATTCCTATGTAAATCTAGGAATGTGTAACTAAAATAACTAAAACATTGTAAAAATGTAACAGGCATTCTTTTGGAAGCCGATAGCGTCTTGTATAATTGACTCAACTCATCCTGTACACTTGATAGAATTGCAAAAATTTACCGTTTCCTGGAGTCTTTCAGGATTAACCGCTCTTTCTTAATGTTTATATGACTAGTGCTCAAGATGCAGATGATTTTTTTAAATTTGGTTTTTAACGGCGAAACGTCTTTTTGCTGTACACTAGAACTTTTGATAAGAAGTACTGGACAGATGTATCTTTGCAAATCAGTGGTTGTTCTCTTAGATTTCAAAGCATTTTACCTTCAATAGAAGTTTTTTTTCCTCCCAATAAAGAACCCGCAAGTTTCTGAGATGTAAGTTGTGATAGCCCCCCCCCCCACACACACACCTAAAAAGGAACGGACTCGATAGTTTCATAACAACATATTTCCCAAACACTAAACTTGTACGAAATATTTGCCAAGCGCCAGGCGTTCTAATGTTAAGGTAGAAGCCACCACATATGTGTTTTATTTGTTTTTTTATGAAGTGTTTACTCTTAAGTTTAAAATAATGACGAAATGATAAAAGAACAGAATTCTTATGAACGAATTTGTAAGTCATCGAAAATGCTCCATTCAAAATTGTAACGTAACTAATACATCATTTAATATTTAGCGAAAGCCTAAAAATAAATAAATATTACATACTTTGTTATTTTATCAAACATTTACAGATTGGAGTATTTTGATTGATATTACCGCTGGTTTTGCTGTCATCGAAAACATAGAATTAATATTTAAGTGCCTTGATTCACACTTATTGATTGATTGTTAGTTGTTTATCAACTTCATACTTAGAAGTAACGTGAGGGCCTTTGGCGATGGACCACATAATTTTAAACCTTGGTCAAGTGATGAGGACAAAACACCTGAGCTCATTATTCCTTCCGGATTCCTACACCAAGCTAATTAGAGAACGTGTCCTTCTTCAAATAGGTTTTTAGGGGCATCAGAACAGGAGAATATTCATCTACCGCCATCTATTCAACGAATATGGCATCTTCCGTCAGCTCGCGACCTTGACCATTAAGCTACCACAGCCACTTAATTTAAAGTAACGTTCATGAAAAACAATGAACATTGCAATGTAACATTTTTCTATATTTTTATTACTTTCTTTCTATTTAGATAGAAGCACACTAGTATCTTCATGAATAATGACATAAGCTTTTAATAGAACGCGCACATTTCTTTATAGGTTGGTAGTCAAAATTAAATATATATATATATATATATCGTTATACATTTAGAAAGGAATGAAAAAATACTTCAAACCATCAAATATAATAATAACAAAATTTTATATGCTATTCGTTACTTGTAAAAAAGTGTAGTTTGATAAATTTTAAAACCTAATCTAATTTACCACGATGATAAACCTCCATTAATATTCCTTTTCCTAAAGTCATTCTCATACCTCTTGGGGTCATATCTTTAATAGTTACGTAATAAAGCAGATCATTTAAATTGAATGCATTTTATTTAATGTATATAGGGAGAGATGTTATAGATTCATCGCTTAAACCGAAATTATTTCTAATTATTTATGTATTATGTACGAGAAAACTTCTCCAGAGAAATCACTTCTATAATAACATAATAGATTAGTCAATGTTAAAATCATTTAAGAAATTTAACTAATTCTTCTCGAAACATTCAGCCCTGTAAATAATTGAATTGCATTAATTAATTTTGAATTTAAAATATAATATTTGAAGATGAAGGAAATATTTGATTTTCTTAAAAATATAACTTCTACAACTACAGGAATTCTAAAATATCTTTCAGTTCTTGTTTCATATTTCCAATTTAATAAAAACGAACTTATTATTTAGGAACTAACGCATGGAAAGCTCTTGCGTTATCATAAACTTCTTATTCCATATAAACTTCTAAGTTATAGTATTAAATTTCTAAGTTATTCATATTTCTCCAGAAATAACAAAGGAACGGATTTCTGTGGAGTTTTCAATACCATTACTCCAATAATATTAACTAAGAAGCACGTTTAGTGGAGGGTAAGCTAAGGTTCATAAGAATTATCAAGATGATTATTTGGAGATAATTATACCTCAAAAAGTGCAAAGTTTTCGAATGATTTTGTTATAATCTATTACGTCTATTTAATGTCCCGTAAAAATTAGTTTTTATAGGAGTCAAAAATATTTGTATTTTGGAAAACATTTCAGAGTGTTTAAAAAGGCAGACAATGTCGATTAAATTTTAGATGCGTAAGACTAGAATTTTCTTTAAATCCGTTGTTTTTACTCTAAGTTTGAAAGATTCGTTGAACTCTGGTTTGTTGCGGAAACAATCTTGTGGTGAAAGAAACTGGATGAAAACAAATAAGACTGAAGGTTGTATAAATATAAAGAAAAAAATAAACGAAAATAAAGAATAGCACCCGTGTTACTGCCTCCATAACACACGGATTCCAGATGGCTATTAATATCATGGCTTGGACTAACAATCTATAAAAAGAAGAAGAAGAAGAAAAGAAAAAATACATGATTTATGTGAAAAACCAAATGCTGCTTCATTATGTTTGTAAAATGACCAATAAAGTACACCCTATAATATGTATAGAATCAATTAAATTCTTAGTTTACATTATTATAACAAATTATTTTAGTTCAATTTTTTTTAAAAAAAATACTATGTGTAATGTGATGTATATTGTTTTTTAACTGTTCACTAAGAAGAGATATTTGGGCTATTGGCGACAGTTCTCGTAATTTTGTACTTGGTCAAGTGACACCTGAATTTTCAAATCCATCTGTAAATTTCCACACCACGCCAATAGGAAGACTAGCGCCTCAAATTGATTTAACATGCATCAGTCCCGCTCAATGATGGAACTTTGGTGCCATCAGAGCTCGAACCCATTACTTGCCGAAAATGACGTCAAGAGTGCGCGATAATGACCAATAGGCTACCGCGATCACACATTTTTTTAATTTGCTTTGTGTGTTTTCTGTTATGTTAAAATAAAATCTACTAATACACTTTTAATAATGTACATTATTAAACACTAAAAATATTGTCTAAAAACAAAACATATATTTACACACTCTTTATAATTCCGATAATTTGCGAAAAGTTTTACTGAATTCCTCTGCCTTCGAAATTCTTGCAACACTATCGGTACTGGCAAAATTAGTGAAACACTCATAACATTATATAAATGACAACAGTGATAGAGTAAGGTTTTAGGAGTGATAAAAATTTAAATACATAATACTTTAAATCATCCTAACTTTTTTAGTTATTTAAAATATTTGAGTAAAAAAATTTTGATTTTTTGAAAAGAAATATTCATAGGCTATAATATACATTACTAATATAGATAGTTAATGCAATTACCAACTTCGATATCGTCATTGTCTATGGTTCAAATTTATGAGGGTAATAGCTATTATCCTTCATATAGCGTCTTAGTGCAACTTTGATAAACAGTGAAAATCATTTATATATTAGAGTTCTAACAGTAAATCTTCTTTCCAAGAAGTTAAATATATTTTGCATCATTCTTAAAGATACTCACATGTTCCATGACAATAATATTATTTTTTAGAATTACATAATTTTTTCACATAAATTTTAAAATTATTAAAATATTTAACTTTTACAAGAGGTTTCATTTTTAACTTATATATATATATATATATAAAACATTTTTTTTGTTTTCAGTTATAATCTTTGCAATTAAATTTGGATCGTATCATATTATACCTTTATGTCTTAAAGAATTTTTTAAACCATGAACCAGAAACTACCTGTTAATTTGATTATCTAGAATATTAAAATAATTCTGCATAAGTGAGGGGCAATATTATTACCTTTAATCAATAATGAAAACATAGATTCTGATGGTAACATTTACTGATTAAAAATGTAATTTGTGTTGTGAAGCTCTAAAATTAAAGAATAGACTTTAAATCAAACTTTTTTCATCCACAGACATTTCTTGTTCGAAAATAATGTTTAATTACTGCTTATACTTGTGTGTATGTGTATGTTTAAAATACTAATTACATCTATGACTATATATCATTATTAATCATAACAGAATTTTGGGAATTTAGTAGCATAAAACTGAAAGCAGTGAAACATTACTGAACAGTTGATTTTGAAATAAAATTAAAGAATGTTCATGACAGCATTATCATGAGTAGAGGAAACATAATAACAGAATTTTGTTACATTTTAGCCTTAATCATTAATTTTCAAAAGACGAATCTTTTTCATGCATTGAATTACGATAGTTGCAACAGAGATGCTAACCTATGTTAGCATCCTATTAGTTCAGAAATCAATTAAGATCGTAAAAGAGTCAAACCTCCCAAACTTTATAAGAATTCTTCTCAGATTCCATTAAATCACATATTTCGAAAAGGAGGTTCATCAATTATTAACTCGCGAGTTAATTGACATGAATCATTTCATTAGCAAAGTATCAAATCTCCTTTATACTAACAATTAACTCAATTTTGTTTAATGGATTATTGAAATGAAAGATTATTAAAATTAAACATATTAATGCATTAGAAAATCATCGAGTGAATTTTGATTGAAGAATATCGATAAACACTTATTATGTAACTATTATTATAAGCGATGTAAAATGTATACACATTCCAATGAATCTAAAATTTTATAGGGGAAATATATTTGTAATTTTTTCAAAATTGTAGAAGTTTACTACAAATAACTATTAATTTAGCATATGAAAAATAATGAGGTAATCCCCGAAAGGTAATAAAACATACTTTTTTCATTTTAAATAACTTTACATTATTTATCTCTTTTTATTATTGATAGTTCATACATTCTTCTTATTTTGATAATAAAACAGTATTTACGAATCAGTAAAAATAACAGATACATACCAGAAATCGCTCGTAATTTGAACGTATAATATAAGGAATAAAATGTTTCGCTACGAAATTTAAAATAATTTTCAAAAAGTTTTCCGAAAACATGAGATAAAGCATTATACAGCTTTCCAATCAAAGTTATATATATATATATATATATATATAATAACTGTTTGAAAAGATGTATAATCCATTTTTATCCCCATTACTTAAAATAGAGAATTTAAATAAATAACATAAAAATAATGCCCAATTCTCTCTCTTATAACCTTTAAATATTTTAAAATAATATTTATCTATATGTGTATTTTCTTGCAATTCAAATTACGTAAAATTTCTTTCTTTTATTGAAAATAAAATTACAGGAAAATTAAATATTTGTGACTTCTTATCAAAAACACTCAAATTTAGTTTAATTTTGATACTTAATATAATTATTTTAATTTTTAATATACTTGATATAACTTTTTTTAATATCATTGATGTACGTATGATCATTATTCATATATTTATGAAGCATATGAGTAATTTTACAACAACTTATTGAAGTAATATGTTCATGATAGTATTAAATAATAATTCTATGAACTATTTATTGTACAGTGAGAAAAAAAAATTATCTATAAATTTACTACTAATTAAGCCATTCGTTTTATTTAATCAACGTATTGTATTAATATGCAAATAATTATTAATGTAATTATTAATTTTTTCCTATGTTGTTTATTTAATATCGGCACAAATGCACAAAATGAATGTTTAAAATCTTAAAAAAAACCTTTTATTTAAATTTCCTATATACTGAATAAACAGGAAACTGAATTCAAATGATTATTTTAGATTTTATTAATTTTAAACTTAAAGTTAAAAATTAATTAATGCGAAAAATACAAAATAGTATAACGCATTTTAAGCTGACTTTAAACATATTTGAATTTTTTAAGTCAAGAATAAAATAGACTTTGATTGAATAAATTTTCATTAAAATTTCCGAAAATCATTCCGATTAATACATAAACAATATAGTCAATGAAATTGTAAGAAATTTTTATTTACAAATTTACATTAGATATAAAAAATATTCAGAATAACATAATATTTTGGAATAATATAAATATTTCAGAACTTCCTCAAATTAGTGACTAACAAGCACGTTACTTAAGAATTTTCATTCTTTAAAAGTAATATATTCATATAAGCACAAAGTTGTTATTATTTACATTATTTTTACAAATGTATGCTTCATGTATATTATCACATTATTAACTTGAGGTATCAAATAGTATCTTAAAATAACCTGTATTCTTAAATATATTTATCAAAAAATGAAGAAGGAAGAAAAAAAAACTTACTTTTCATTTTTTAACACATATCAAGTGCAACTGAATGACAGAAGTTCTTCACAGAATATACACTCGAGTTCATCGCTGTCTAACAAAAACAATAAACAGTGTTTTCAACACAATTATCGCTTCCTCTTTCTAGTGAGAGTGTTCTGAACATTCCGCCCCCTCGGCCTTATCGTTTGATGAGGCAGCGGCACCACACGTCCGCCAAGAACGGTGCAACAGTTCGTTTTGGCAACGAGTCCGAAATCGTCTTTCGGAAAGAGGGGTGTTCACGATTTGCTTTTCTTTTTTTTTTGGCGCAGGCGCGCTTCTTTGCAACTCTGTGTTGTAGGAGAAGACAATGTTACAATTTCTTGATATGGGATCGGGTTGGATTGTGAGTTATCTTTCTACTGAAAGCTTTTTACGAGTAGCATGCAGGAGTTAAAGAGTACGAATGAATGTGTCCTTTGTGTTAGGGTAGAATTCTGGATGCGGAAATTGTATTTGAGGTTCGCCTTTGAAAAATTATTGGATAAACGGTTGGTCGTTTGAAAAGCTAGTGGCTTCAATTACATTCGGAGTTAAGCCAATTTTCTCTACTGAATTAATAATGTTTAAAGATATTGTGGAATTTAATTGGAGACCTATTTATAAAAGGATTTTAAAGGAATTTTTTATAAGACGATTGGGGAAGAATACAGTTACTAAAATATAAGCATTCAAATTACAATTCTGGAAAAACTGTAAAAAAATATTCAGATAATAAAGATGAAGGGATAAAAAAAATAACTTTTATAATATATAAAGTTTGTAACTACATAAATGAGAAGAAAAATACCAATTATCCATTTACTGAAAATATCAATAGTCTTTTAGAGAATGTATAGGAAAATGTCTTTAAAAAACTTATTATGATGAAATTATTAATACAAAAATAGAAGAGTATAAAAAAGACATATTTAGGAAAGCGTAATAAATAATACAATAGGAATAAAGAATATAAATTTCTGATAAAAATACAGTAAATAAGAAGAAAAATATAGGAAAATAGAAGTTTAAATGAATTTTATTATAGTTTTAAAATTTTTCTCTCTTAAAAATAATGAGTTGATTATATGAAAAAACTATTTATGTTAAAAAAGAGGAATAAAATATGATATTTTAGGTAAATTATCTTATGTTTTATTTTAAGGTAAGCAATTTTAGCATACTAATGAATAAATATTTAAATGTAGCATATTTTTGCGTAGTCATTCAATCATGCATATTTTTGAATAAAATATGTTTACCATTTTATATTATTCCATAATAAGCAATTCCAATACAAAGCAAAAGTATTTAACTAGAAAATTATTTCCAAAATAATGTAAAAATATTACGATTAATTATTTCGAAACTTTGTGAAATTCTAATAAGTTTATTTAGTGTAATGATAAGAATAAGGCGAAAGCAACTGAAGCACAAAAGTTTTAAAATTAGGTTTAAGAATAAAATACTTGTATTTCTGCAAATATTTACATATAATTTAATCAAATCTCCTTTAAAGATAATGCCTTTATCTCTAACATTTTCTGATTCAGTAAAAGCGAAATTCTTTAGATTTTTGTGTAGTCATGCACAATAATTTCTAAAATATCAAACCCTAGGTGTTTGTTTTACAATGTACAAGTCGAAAACCTTAAAAGAATTTTTTAAATATTTTGAATATACGCTCACAACACACACACACACACAGATATATATATATATATATATATATATATATATATAACTTTGCATATTAAAATAAATTTAAAATTATTACTTTAATCATTCTTGTTTCCTTCTTTAGGGATTTAAAATGTTTAATATTTATTAATACGAGTAATATAATCAACAGTAAGCTTCAATAATATTTTTTTTTCTGAACTTTTTTCTCGTTTCCCTAAAAATCATAGTAAATCGATTAATGGAATCTTAGTTTGTCAACTGATGAATTGTAGAATTATATATTTGAAATTCGATCCAACCATTAATTTGCAACGTACACATAAAAAAAATTTTGGACTTGGAGTTAGGGTCACTTCACTTCGTCACAAGCTCACTTTCACTTCGTTACCTAAATGATATTTAAATTTTTAGATTTTTAGACAAAATAGATCTAATAAATCAATTAATTATATTCCAAACCGATTTATTAAGAAAAAAGAAATAAAGTTTACTATTTTAGAAAAAAGAAAAATTTCTAGTTATTAATATTTTATTAATACGTGTAACAGTTTACTCATAATTATACATTATAAACTATGTAGCTACAACAAAGAAAAAAATATATAAATACTGCTTCTTTGCTTACTGCAATCTTAGTAACTTTCATATATTAACTTTACAAGAAGTGAATGTCGTAACATAAAAATCATGAAATAATCTGTGTTTATTCTGAAGAGATACTTCACCATTTGAAGTGTTTATCTGTCATCAATAAATGCGCTTTGAAATAATTTTCAGAACCCTTTCTACTGTTTGTAATCTTATCAGAAAAGAGTAATAATTTTCGAAGTAAAAATATCATAAGGAAAGATGGAATTCATATTTCAATTTCTTTTTTTTTTTTTTTTTTTTGCATTTAATTCCGTTTCAATAAATTCAAAGGTTAAAAATAGTAATAAATATTGAATAAAACAGATTTTATTCAAAATAAACTAATTTATGTAGTGTTTAATCCTCTTATCATTTTTTAAACTGAAGAACCTAATTCATTCTAGTAAATAATGCCACATGTTATTTATCATATAAAAAATCAAGTTGGTACTTAATAAATTTTATTTCTGAGCATACCTGGTTATTTAATTTTATTACATATGAGTGAACTTAAGATTTCAGCTACCAGAAAAAATACATGGTTCTCTGTGTCTCAGACATAAATTATACTGATTTTATGGTATGTACAAAGAGTGCCAATACTTTCGTTTTTTTTATTTCGATGTTTTATCTTCCTAAATAGAAAGTCTTAAGTTTAAATCATGACTGATGATGATCTTATAAAAATATAATTCGTATCTTCCAATGGAATTTCAAATCAGTAGAGTCTTAAGTTTATATTATAACAATCAGAAAAACTCTTAAATTTCAAAAGAGAAGTTTAATATTAAATAAATAATATTTTGAAATGAAACTTAAAATTTTAAATCATCATTTGGACTCAAATAAAAATAATAAAGTATTTTACTATGATATAAACGTAGAAGATCTAAAATCTTTATTAAATTTCATATTAAGGCAGAACCATTGTTAAAAGTATCAATATGTATTATAACAGAAATCATTCGATATAGATAATTTTACCAGATAATCAAAGAAAATTTTGAATCATTAATTTGTCCCTTTAGAATAATGGTTCGATACAATGAAACCGATATGACAAAAGGAATAAAGCATACCATAAACCAAATTAAGAATTAAGTATGCATAAGTTATACTTTAAAATTAAATAAGAATTAAAGGTGAAATAAAGCTTAATTCTCAAGAAAACTTTAAACCTTAATTGAATCAAAAGAAATACCATACAAATCTTACATCTTTTGAATTATTAGAACTTTTAAGCATCAGAACATTTTTTAATACAAAAAATGGACTCCTTAGGCAGATCTATATCATATTCCATTCACTTTTTGCAACATTTATTCATGAATGAATATGCAATACCATTTCTGGGACTGAAAAATAAAGGCAAACCTGAAAAGAAATAATAGTAATTATCCTTTTTCATTTCTTATAATTTTTCAAAAAAAAAAAAAGAATTTTAAAGGATTTCTAGAGAAAAAACATTTTTTTATACTTATGAATGTTATACTTCGAAAGTAAAAATTATTCCGGGACAAAAAGAAAATAAGATTTCAAAGTCTTAAAAAAAGGATTGTATTTTGTTGAGTAGATACTGCAGCTACAGATTAATATTTTTCATTTTATCGAAATTATCTGTTGGCTAATTCTTCTTTTGACACTTTGAGAAAACACATGTTCTCAGTTTCAAGAGAATCATAATGTTTATAAGTTATCTATGGAAACAGTTATATATATAAATAGTTATTATTTTTACCTCATATGTTTTAATAAAAGTGTGATACAATTTCACTGTATTGGAGGATATTTTATTTCTCGAATGTGAGACATTCGAATCATATATTTGAGACAATAAATACAGAATTCTTTTTTTTTCTTTTTCTCTCCACTTCTGATTCTTTTTTTTTTTTTTTTTTGTTATGCTTAGTGCATTTTTGCTTTTTTTTTATATTACATATATATATATGTGTGTAGGTGGGTGTATATTCATGAATTTTAAGCCTAAAGAGAGCAATAATTTAGGACATATAAAATGTGACACAAAAAAACCAGGATGGATTTATTATGTGTTATAGCCAATAAAAAAAATCCCTAGAAATTATACCATTGTATGAAAAAACTTCATACTTCTTTGACTAATACACGTATTCTTATTAATGATTCTTTAATTTTTATTACAAATTATGAGGGAGAAATTTCTGATAAAATTATTACTTTCTGCAAATAACTGGTTCTAATATTTATAATATTACATTTTCTTACAATTTTATTTTATTTTCTAAGCTTTATGAAGTTTTTATTAATCATAAATCTGTTAATAATGGTAATAATATTTTCTTTATTAAAAAAAAAATTACTAAAATTATTTCTGTTTTGAATAAGACATGTATTACGTATTAAAAATCGCGTTATAAAATAATTGAAAATGTTTATGACAGAGATTAACTGAAATACCGCTATGAGTTTGGTGATAAAATAGCCAACCAAGGAGCTATTGTTTTAGTTGGATTACTTTTGACGTACCAGCTTACTTTTCAATTCTTTATCGTTTGCTTTAATTTTAATTACATTTAGTTTAAATATATTGAGCTTAATAATTTTTAGTTTCTTTTAAGTTGAATATCGGAATAGTTTACTATTGTCCATTATAGGTTATATTTATTATAGGTTATTGTCCATTATAGGTTATATCCTGGTTATATTTTTTGTGAGTCATTTTTTATCTATTAAGGCGCATTTATTTTTGTAATTTCTTCTTTTACTAATTTCTCTTACTTTGCATCTAAATTTATATATTTTGATTTTGTATATTTAAGATTCATAAAATATTTGGTTTTCTGCTATGATACTTTCCTCTTTGGCGGATTAATCTCTTTGGATCGTGATTTTAAACAAATCTTTTTATCTTTTACAACTTATTACTTAAACAAAGCTTTGATTAATACTAGTGTAAGCTACACCGATGTTCTAAGTTATTGACAGTATTAAATAGTTTATTTATTTTTCGTCTTATTTCATAGGATTTCAATTTTCTTTGTTGTCATGGTGTTTTTCACATAATTATTTGTTTTGTAATTTATATCTATCATTACTTAATTCATTA
>BMAW01050936.1:258242-284101 GCA_019974015.1 Nephila pilipes | reverse complement strand
ATCAGTAATTTAAACGTGGTTGCAATTGTGGTCTAAACCACAACCGCATATGATTATTGTTTTAGTTAATCTTAAAAAAAAGTCACCCACCAATTTTTCAGCCTCTTTGTTTTCAGTATATTTTTGATGTCTATCTTTCACCAGTAACGAATTTAATTTTCAAAATGTATAACATAATAAATTTCTCTCCTGAATTTTATTGGATTGAAATAAAATATATGCAATATATTTGATACCTTTTACTTCACCACTAATGAACCTCAATTTTCAAAAATACGTCGTAATAAATTTCCAATTTCTTTTATTGAATGTAAAAGTTAACATAAAAATGAACACTTGAAAGCTTACTTTAAGCAATTTATGTATAACTTAAATCAGTATGTAAACTGAATCAAGATATCACTGAAATAACTTTTATTTAAGATAGCTGTGAGGCGATTTTTCTAACGACTATAAGGCTATTGCTATTCAATGGATTACTAGAGGCACCATATCACTTTTCAATTTTTATCATTTTACTTCAATTTTAATTTCATTTAGTTTTAAATATAATAAATTTAGTTATTTTCTGTTTGCTTTTTATTTCAAATATATTCAATTTAATATTAACGTTTGTTGAGACAATTCTACATATAGCTGATATATAATATTCACTTATTGGTTTGTCAAGCCTGTTTCAATATTAACACATTTAGCTTCTTTAAATATAGTCCAATTTCACAATTTATCATCCTTCTAATTTTAATATCGGAAAGTTTACTATTGTCCATGATATTTCATCTTCACTCTTTAATTTTTTTATATTTAATTTAGAGTAATTAATTAATAATTATAAAAAAAGAGTGCACCTTGGGTGAATAAATTATCTTTTCTCATAAAACTTTGCTTTATAATTTTTCATCTAATTTTTTCAAAGGAAAACCTGCTAAGTGTAAAATTAAATATTGTTTTAAAGAAAAAAGTCAAAGATATTCTTATATTTTCCAAATCTAATCCAATTTTATGCAAGAGTTTTCTTTTACAAAATATTACATTACGTTGATTTGTTTAATTTGTCCAAGCAATTAAAGGACAAACCTTAAGATTTATTAAATGTTATTTTAAGAAACTACTTTTGTATATCGCACCTATATAATCATCAAATGTTTTGAAATACGCCAGTTTAAGGTTGTTTTTGGTATGCACTCCAAACGATTAATCTATGGAAACTTCATAAATATTTTCTCCCTAAGCTTTGATATTTGTTACATTATCATCAATCTTTATAATGTAATAATGTCTTTCTTTATTAAAAAAAAAAATTACTATGAAGATTGATTTCTGTTTAAAATAAACATGTTTTAACGTTTAAATGTTCAAGTATAAAAACGGACTATTTTTTTTACTTCATTTCCATTTGTTTCTAAAATGAATTGTATTTTATTACATAGTGAATGCCTGAGTATCTTCGTTAAATTTTACAACTTAATATTTTCTGTTTTATATAACAGATAGTTACTGGTGTTCCAATTTTATTTTTCGTGTATAATAATGAAGTCCTAAATATTTAAAAAGGAGTATTTGTAGCATTAAAATGGAGAGAAAAATCTTTTTCTTCTAAATTTAATTAGTTTCATTATGCTTAAATTTATTTTAATATTCCTGCATGTAATATTAATGCACGTACAATTTGAAAAAATCAGGATTATTCCTTAAAGGTGTTTTTCCTTTGCTTTTTTGTTTAGAATGGAATTTCCAGTTTTTTTCTTATTTTCTTGAGTAATCTCCACGCTTTTGGATCCTTTAGTTTTCAACATTTATTAATTAGAGTTTGGGTGTTTTCAGATTTTAATAACGTAATTCTTCCTGATTAGATAGTTAGATCTATAATTCAAGAAAACCTATGTTTAACAGTCTAAGCCTGTTTCTACATTCAACATACAATTTATTATACTCTTCTAAAATAAGTTTGAATATTATACTTTTTACTTTTTATAAACTGCTGTTTGTAGAAAAAATGCAACACCATGAAGGAATCATCAGAATCAAATGAAATTGGTAAAATACAATTATAGATATTATGCAAATTAATAAAGTTTCACAGGAGTCATCGCGTAGAGGCGGCGCGAAAGCGCCCTGAACTGATGCTTTTCGAAAGCTGTATAAATAAAAGCGCCAGGACGTTGAAAAAGTCTGGCGATTATTGTTATGGCAAACGTTTAGTGAGACCAGAGTGAGATGCCTCCACGACGGAAGAATAAGAAATCTGGGCAACCGGAGTTTGAACGAGGAGATAATCGGCCTTCGAGAAGGAGGATTTTCCCATCGCGCAATACACAGCAGCCTGTATGCAGCGGAACAGTTCCTCAATAAAGATGCGAGTTTGGAAGCTGGTGGACCGAACACCTGAAAAACAGGCACTGACGACAGAAGGTGACGTCAGCGCGATGATCGACAACTCACCTGCATGGCGGTGAATGATCGCACAGCTTCTCTGAAAGCAGCCAAGGCACGTTGGTCTACTGCCGTTGAGGTGTACAACGTCGGTTTTGGTCAATTGTCGTCGTCTGCTTACGGTGCCGTGGATTGCGTGCAAGGGCGTTTTTTATACACTTCCTCACGGCGACCATCATCGACGGTTATGTCGGCAGTGGGCTCTTGAGCACAGAGACAGGCGAGCCAGCACCAAGTTGTCTTTTCAGATGAATCACGCTTCAATTCTTAGGACCCATGATGGTCGTGTTCAGGCATAGGGACGTTATGCTGTCAACGCTGCCTTCCTGAGTGTATTATATTGAAATTGACATAGTGGTCGAACACCTGAGCAGTG
Source organism: Nephila pilipes (assembly GCA_019974015.1). Lineage (NCBI taxonomy): Eukaryota > Metazoa > Arthropoda > Arachnida > Araneae > Nephilidae > Nephila > Nephila pilipes. Next base: position 281,292 of record BMAW01050936.1, on the reverse strand, counting down.
GTTCAGTGCGATTTCATCATGGACGATCCACTCTGATACGAATTCGGTGGTAATCTCATAGTAAATAGGTACGTCCGTGAAGTGCTACAGCCCGAAGTCGTTCCTTTTCCTTTCAAGGCATTCCTGAGCCATCTTCAGCAGGATAATGTCGCCCATATGTTGCGCGGACTGTTCGAGACTTGTTCAGCACAACGCATGCAACTTCTTCCTGGCCTGCTTTTATTCACCGATTCACCGGATATGTCGCCTATTGAGCACGTGTGGGATATGGTTGGTCGGCGTCTCGCTCGTGATCCGCGTCCTGCAGTTTCCAAAGACGAACTTTGGTTGCGCATACAAGCGATATGGAATTCTCTTCCTCAAGCAGATATTCAACATCTGTTTGACTCCATGCCACGTCGTATAGCAGCACTTATTGCAGCGCATGGTGGCTGCACCAAATACTGATTTCGGACGCTTAATTTGTTTCTTTTGTTTTGAAAATTTCATCATTTATTTGTATCAGTACAAGTCGTTTCTGCATTAAATTTCATTTGATTCTGATGATTCTTTCATGGTGTTGCATTTTCTACAAACAGCAGTATACATACAATACATACATACACATATATATATGTAATCTGTTCTCAAATAACCTTGAAAATTCCAAAAGAAATTAATAATTTAAGAATTTATAGTAATTTCATATTTACATTTAAAATAATTTTTATAACATTTCAAATTATCTTCTTACAGATAATCCAAATATTCGCAATTTTTTTAATTTGAACTTTTTGAGTTTTTCTCAGTCATTAATCATTCAATAACCCATTAATTCCATCATTAGAAATTATTTTCGGTTTCAAGAACTGTCCGTGAATAAGATTAACCATTAATATGGAGGTAAATTTGTTACTGTTCAGTGATAAATTTTGCTTGCGACAGTGTTTTCAAGTAGTGACAGTGTTTTCAATAAATAAATTTACCTACTTTCATTTCAATCTTCGATGGTTACGAACGATCCCAGATCGCATTCGAATAGTGAATCACAATGGGCGCTGACGAGTTCAAAGTTGTTCTACCCAAAAATGGATGCAGCCCAGTCCTACTCGCTTACTGAAATACATAGTAGGCTGACGATCTGAGTTTTTCCACGTATATTATCCTGAGTTGTTTGTGCTACAAATGATACCTACTGGCAAAATTTTGTTAGCTTGAGTAATATTTCGCGAGTTTTTCGTGTTGTAGGTTCTTTGTTTCATTTTCTGAAGATTCATTCACTACCAGATACACAAACTTTAGTGGCTAAAGTTTTTATTCTTTTGTTAAAGCCACACAACACACACAATTAATACAATATGAAAATTCACTAATACTAAACATTTGGCTGATGTTTCATGCCATTTTGTTCGTCCAGCGTCAAGCCGCCCTTCTTCCTCCTCTTGTTGTGGTTTCCTCTCTCCTCATATCGATGGCAGCGCCACCTATATTGTTTTTTTTTAGTTCGGTGAATCTTACACGCCCCACCAACGGAAGCACATGCGTCGTATTTAATGACCAGGTGCTAAAAGAAAGAGGTTAGTCACACACTCACGAAAGAGTCCTAATTCAGAAACAAAATATCTAAACCTTAGTTGAGGAGAGTGCACTATCTAAATTAAAAAAAACACATGAGGCATGACTTAAATATGATCATTAATGCACAAATATAATGAAAATAAGGCAATAACATAAGGTTATATAATCACGAATATATATATAATAAGACTATTGTTTTGACACTAATTTTCTAAATAGGAATATGCTTTAATACTGAAATAAGTATTACAAAGAACTCAGGTTAATCATCAAAAGGCAAGCGAGAGAGAGCGTCAGCATTGCCATGGTTTTTCCCTTTACGGTATATAATCCGTAAATCATAACGTTGCAAGGCTAGGGCCCAACGAGCTAATTTTGTACCATGTGGTAATCCTTTGGTCAAAAATGTGAGTGGGTTGTGATCAGACACAACCTGTATTTGAGATCCGAAGATCCAACAGTCAAACTTTTTCAATGCACTTAGCACGGCATAGGCCTCTCGTTCTATTGTTGACCAGTTCATTTGGCATTTGGTTAATTTCTTACTGTAGAATGAAATTGGGTGTTCCATTCCCTTTTCATCGTTCTGTGCAAGGCATGCGCCGACTATAGTAGCAGAAGCATCTGTATACAACTGAAATGGGCGATTCAACACAGGGGTATAGAGAGTAGGCATTTCGATTAAGCTTTTCTTCAAACATTGGAAAGATTCTTCAGCTGTGTCATCCCAAGGAATTTTATTAGGAATATTTTTCTTAGTTAAATTTGTCAAGGGCAAAACAATAGAAGAAAAATTCTTAATATAGTCACGATAATAGCTTGATAAGCCAAGCAGTCCTCGTAACTGTTTTTTGGTCGTTGGTTTCAATAACTTTGACATAGTTTCCATCTTTTGAGGATCCGGAGCATGTTTTCCAGAACCCACCAAGTGACCTAGAAATTTGACTTGGCTCTTTCCGAAATCACACTTCTCTAAATTGACAGTTAGTCCAACTTCTCTCAAAGTCTTAAAAACATTTCCCAAATGTTGCATGTGATCTGACCATGTTTCTGAAAATACTGCCACATCGTCTATGTAGGATCTACAGTACTTTTGATGGGGATTCAACACTTGATCCATAGATTTTTGAAATGTACTTCCTGCATTCTTCATTCCAAAAGGTAGGACTTTCCACTGATAATGTCCAGAATGAGTAACGAAAGCAGTAAAATGTTTTGAGTTTTCTTCCATAGGGATTTGCCAGTACCCTTTCGTGAGGTCTAAGACCGATATAAAATTAGCTTTGCCTATCTCGTATATTAAATCCGTAGCATGTTTCATTGGATATGCATCAGGAATAGTAAAACTATTCAAAAGTCTAAAGTCTATGCACAATCTAATGCTTCCATCTTTTTTCGCCACGCACACCACCGGGTGCGCCCAATCACTATCACTATGTTCAATCAAGTCCATATCCAGCAGCTCATTAATTTGACGTTCGACTTCTTTTTGAAGAGCAATAGGAACTCTATATGGTTGTAATCTTTTAGGTGAACTATCTGCCGTAACTTTAACAGAATGACCTTTCACTTTAGCTTTTCCAGGACGATTCCGAAATATGTCTTCATATCGTCGTAACAAATTTCTTAACTGGTATTTCTGTTGGGCATTTAAAACATTAGGCATTTGATTCAACTTGATATCAATGTTAGGTTGAGTTTCCTTATCTGTGGGAGCATAATGCAATTCACCAAAATCGGTATCTTGATCAAATATTACCCCAACATGATCAACTCTTGAGATATAAGGCCTTAGCTTATTTACATGTAATTCTCTAGTACTACCGTCTTCCATTTGAACTAAACAAGAGTGGGGTCTAGTGAGCTGTACAACCTTGGCTGGTCCTATCCAAGTGTTAAGCAATTTATGCGTAGATGAAGGAATAAGGATTAGTACTTCATCTCCAACAGAAAAACTTTTTTCTCGTGATCTCAAATTATAGTGTGAAGTCATACGTTCCTGATTTTTAGCACTGTTTTCCGATGCGATTTCGTGTGCATCTTGCAACTTCTTTTGCAGTTGTTTCAAGTATTCTTCAACAGAACGAGCAGCACTAGTAGGGATTTCTCTTTCTCCTGTCCAAAATTCTTTTAAAATGGTCATCGGTCCAGATGGTAGTCTTCCATAAACTAATTGATATGGTGATACACCAGTAAGTGCATGAGGTATTTCTCTATAAGCAAAAAGCAAATATGGGAGATGGACATCCCACTCATTTCCATGCTCTTGAATATTTTTGTTTAACATATCTTTCAAAGTTCTATTCCAACGTTCAACTGCTCCCATACTCTCAGGATGACCTGGAGTAGAAAACCTAGGAGATGCTCCCAGCACGTCTTGAAAGGCTTGAGTCAATTGTGCTGTAAAATTGGTACCTTGGTCTGTGCATATTGTCTTTGGGAACCCAGTTTGACAGAAAATTTTCATCAGCACTTCGCAAGTAGTTTTTGCTGTGATGTTCTTTGTTGGTATGGCTTCCGCCCATCTTGAGCACAGATCAATGGCACATATAATATATAAATGCCCTCTTCTTGATCGAGGTTCTAACGGTCCGATGCAATCCACGCTCCAGACTTCGAATGGATTATCAGGTCTTACAATAGGCTGGATCGGAATCCTATCTCTGTATGTTACAATCCTTCGTAACTGACAAGGTTTACACGCTTCGCAATATGTCTTCACATCCCTCTTTAACGAAGGCCAGAAAAAGGAATATTTAATGCGTTGCTTTGTTTTTTGTTCTCCTAAATGTCCAGCTAACGGAATTTCATGAGCCATTTGTAGAATTTCCTTTCTTTTACACGCAGGTAGGACAACTTGCTTGATTGACTCCCCACAAACAACGTCATTATGCACTAGCAGATCATCTTGTATTTCATATGCCTTTTCTTTGTTATTTGCTTGTTCCCAGACGCTTATTAATGTTTCATCTTCTTTCTGAAGTTTTATAAAAGTCCTTCGGGTCTCACTGTTAAGATTGGATCTCACTTCGTTTTCAATGTTGACTGCGTCTGTCGATACTCTTATGTCAGAGCATGAATCCTCTTCAAATGTTTGGACTTCACAGACGGTTGAATTCTTAACCTCATCCAGTTGGACTTCATGAACAATGACTTCCCTTGCATTCGCACTGCATAACTGTATGTTTTCCAAAAGGGCTTCATATGCGGTTTGACAAACTAACATGTCGTTCACTAGTTTCTTTGAAACGGCACATGTAATTGGTATTGCATCATGCCATCCATCATCGATCTTTATATTAAATGTTCTTAGGGGAGCGACTTCACTATCCCCAAAAGCTGATATTAACTTGATCTTCCCTTCTCCGGTACTCTCAATGTCTTTAACTAAATCAGCTCGCACCACAGAGATTTGTGCTCCGGAGTCTACCGTTCCATCCAAGACGACATCTAAACACTTCACTTTTATAACCTTCAATTTATCAATATTCTCTGCCAGAAATTTACACGTTGATTCAGGAACATCTATTTTCGCTGTTACGATATTCTTAGTGGTATCTTCAGCTTGCACTGCATTACTTTGGGCTTTGACTGATGAGGAAAACTTGTTATTTTGCGAGTTTTGCTTATTTAAGTGTTTATCTCGGCATGCTCTTGAGAAATGATCTTCTTTGCCACAAGTGTAACATGTAGGTGTAATCCGGGTTTGATTATAATGCGCTTGATAGCTGTTGTCATTGAAATGGTTATTGTATTTGTAATTGGCCATCACCTTTTTATTTCTTACGTCTCTCCCTTCCAACTGATGTAGAGGGCTCCGGGTATTCAAAGGGAGGGTCTTACAATAAGGTTTCTCTTTATTAACAAATGGCACTGCAGGCCGTTTGGTTTTTCCATGGACATCCTCATATTCATCAAGTTTTTCGACCAGCACCTTTGGAGTTTTTATTTTTGCCCATTCATCAATAAAGTGTTCGCGGATCTCGGTTGGCACCTTCTTCTTCATTTGATCTGCTATGAGGAGATCTTTAAGGTCGTCGAAGGTTTGAATATCTAGGCCCTTAAGCCATTCTTCACAAAAATTTCTTATCTCAAAATAATAATCTCTCCACGTACCATCGGGATTCTTTTGGTGTTTCACGAACAGCTGGCGGAATTTCTCGGGACTCAACTTGAATCGTTGAAGTAATAGCCCCTTTACAAATTAGTAATCAGCGGCATCCTTTTCTGGTTCACGAGCAATAAGACTTACAATATCCGAAGGTAGAATACTTATCAGATGTGTCACCCAATACACCTTTGGCAAATTCAAAATTTTTGCTTGACGTTCAAATGATACCAGGAATAAACTAATATCGTCAGATTTTGAGTCAAACATCGGAATCAGTTTATGTAAATCAATCTTGAATGGTCCTGTTTCTTTCGATTCGTTTTCACTTCCTCCTCCTTTCAACTCGATTCGTTTCTTCTGAAGTTCGAAATCCATTTCATCCTTCCGCTTCCTTTCCTCCATTTCTTCCATTCTTTTTCTCTCAGCTATCTCTTCCTTTCTTTTTCTTTCCTCCATAATAGTGTTTAATTGTTCCCTACAAAACTCCTCGTCGAAGTTTTTATTATTCAAGATAGCCTCTCTTAATTCAAACACTTTTAAACTAAGGACATCTTCAACCCCCATTTCCGTAGCCATAATCTGCAAGTCTGCTTTTAATCCCTTTCCTAAAAATGCCATCTCGCACCTTATTATAATTATCCTAAATCAATCTAATAACACTCTAATTCAAAAGGTAAAAATATGCTTAATTAATCAAGGTTGGTTTTATATCTAAAAAAAAACCAATTGTTTCGTACTTCTTTACCATAAAATTTACAAATTTATACCTTGAATGCTAACTTTGCATATGACATAGAACAAAATGAAAAATTCAACCAAATAAATTATTACTACAATAATAATAAAGTATTTGCCACATAAAATAATATCTTAATTTCTTAGAATTTGTACTCCTAAAGATTTTTATAAATCACAACAATAAAAAAAAATATCTTCATTCATATCACTTTCATAATATATATCAAATATAAAAAAAATACCATCAATCTTTGAACAAAAAATAATAAAAAAAAATCATCACTATGATTTAAAACACATTTGAATATCTGACTCATAAAGTATACTCAAAATAAAAGTTCTACTTAGCAGATACAATAATCCTTAATAGTATTCAAAAAAGAAAAAAAAAAACAGTTACACTTATTCCATCAATAAATTACTCGCATGAAATCGAACATTCAACATACAACCTTGAACTGTCTCTATTCTCCTATTTTATTTACTTTTGCGTACTTAGTAGTGGTTGAAATGATAATGAGTCATAGTTAAAAGTAATACAAGCACAGAAAAGAAATGGATCTCTCTCTTTTCTTTTTTTTCAAACCACTAAATATTATGTAACTTTAATAAAAAAAATGACAAATCTTTTTCAACATATAAATGCATATTTCACACCAAAAAATTTATACACTTTAAATTTAATATCTTGCTTAATTTGGAAAATAGATAATGACATTTAATTTAATTCAGTAAAGTATTTTAAGACCATAAATAATCCATCAATTCTACGTATGAATTATAAACACTCTTGCTTTCTTTTCCAGTTAATACTATCTAAACTCAACAAAATCTTATACATTCGCAACAATTATATGAACTGATGTTCAATTAAAAAAATATAGTTATATTCTAACATTTCATAAGGTTTCAGATTAAACACAAACAATACCTGAACTGATGTTCAATAAAAATAGAATAAATATATATACCAATATTTCAAAACGTTTCTGATGAAACCAAAACAAAACAAAATATATCTGATATGATGTTCATTTGAAACAAGGTATTTTAATAATTCACAATAGTTTCGGATGAAACATAAATAAAAATATCTGAACTGATGTTCATTTGATCAAAGTATTTTAATATTTCACAAGGTTTCTGATGAAACACAAATAAAAAATATCTTTTCAATCTCTTGGAACAGATGATATAATTAGAACAGGACGTTCTCAATTTAAATCAGTAAAGAAAAAATGTTTTCTATTGCAGAAAACCAAAATATTTCTCACACTAAGAATTCGGATGAATCAGCATAAATAAGTTAGACTGTAACTTATTTTATTTTTACTACAATAACATATCATCTATTCCAAAACAAAACTACAGCTATTAATAATGCACTCTCTTTACATTATAATACAACCAATAATAATTTTAATTTGTGAGTGTGGACTCCCTCTTACCTGGATTTGACGAAATCTTCATCCTACCGACTGCGCCAGTTATATTTCGCGTGTTTTTCGTGTTGTAGGTTCTTTGTTTCATTTTCTGAAGATTCATTCACTACCAGATACACAAACTTTAGTGGCTAAAGTTTTTATTCTTTTGTTAAAGCCACACAACACACACAATTAATACAATATGAAAATTCACTAATACTAAACATTTGGCTGATGTTTCATGCCATTTTGTTCGTCCAGCGTCAAGCCGCCCTTCTTCCTCCTCTTGTTGTGGTTTCCTCTCTCCTCATATCGATGGCAGCGCCACCTATATTGTTTTTTTTTTAGTTCGGTGAATCTTACAGCTTGATACCATACAGATATTTGCATGAGTATCGCGTGATATTTTTTTTTTTGCATAATGAGGGAAATGTTACCAATCCAAGTGTGAACAAAGTTTCAATCTAGATCTGAATTGCGTTCTCTTACTAGCAACAAGATGATCAACTTTGTATAGATGCAAATTTTTTCTTTTCTTGCTGTAGGTTTTTCATTTTTCTCCTTGCAACCGCAAAATATTCCCTTTCGCATCTTCTTGAATAGAATTACGTTCTTGTCAGAAACACTTCTCTATCTTCTTTTCAAGTGACTACTTTAAGATCTGGTCTTCATTCTTCATTCTGATGCCAAAGAAGAGTTCGAACGGTGTCCTATTAGTTCTACGAAAATCTATACTTTTGAGAACTCGTTGCAGATCAACGTGTTTGAACCACTTCGTATTATTCTTTAATGACACATTCGTTCAAACAGAAACAAGGGTGAGTTTAATTGTTCTACTTCACTATTTCCTCTTATAATATCTTATGTAATCTAGATGTGTGTTATGCTTTCAGCTTTACAAAATCCTGCAAATTCTTTGGATTGAAATGCGGCTCCTTTGTCCTACATCATTTTCTCTGGATTTCCAAAAGTTCAATTTTGAATTTTTAACTTCCCCACAGCTGCTTATGCTTTCGTTTCGAAAAAAGTTCTAGACCATTATCTGATGCATTTTCGAGCGCAAGATTTAATTTGTTCAAATCTTCCTCATTATCATTAGCATGAATTATCAAATCATCCATATGAAAGAAAATAACTTGCACCCGAATTAAGTCCTTAACCATTTCGCTACTGGAAGGAGAAAAAAGAAGTGCTTATCTGGGTCAGTGGCTTCGTACCGTGGAGTGTCAAGCTGTGCCCAAACGATTTTTAATATTAAGCCTAATTCGCGAAAAAAATTCCTCTAAAGTCGGCTATACGTTAGAATATTTTAGTTTTTACATATATTATTTAAAATGCATTAAATTTAATATATACGGAAGAAAAAAGATTTAATCGAAAATTATATGTTTTTTACATAGAATTATTGCATAAAAATCATATCTTTTAAGAAAATACAAACTATATTTACATTTGTTACATAAATTTCATAGTGTAACGATGTACCATTACATAGAATATTAGGATATAAAAAATAAATCTTATTTTGCTGTATGGTATTTTTATAAAAAAAAAAAATTCTTCAATGCATAGTCCAACGTCACATGTCTTACACAAATATTTTGTCATATTTTGATGCATCATGCAATATTTTGGGAAAAGGGCACAACTTCTTTGTCCTTTTTCTTAAAGGCTATGTACACTTGTGGATTATTTTAGCTAACATCACTGTCAGATTCATTCATTAATACGCAAATCTCAGTATCAGATAAATGATTTATTCTCGTCATGACTGTCGCTACAAATAAAAACTGAACAAATGAAACGAACCGCAGAGAGTATCTGCTACCAAAATCCTAACTCCGATAAACATCCATAAATTCTCATTCCAGCTTCCAAGAAGCAAGCAAGAATGAAAAAATGCTTACTGAAAGCAAGTACACCCTTTAAATCATGTCATTACATTTAAAGAGTCACAACGCAACACGTGCTTTTAACAATTACCCCCCCTCCTGATAGCCAGAAGTGAAATCCATGCCCTTTTCACCAAGGTCAACATTTCAAATAACATATTTATATAACTAGATTTCGTGGTATTGTACCGCCATATAGTAGAATTAAAAAAATCAAATAAAATGTTCTCATCGAGCATATCTGTACTGATACGTTGTCTGTAGCAGCCATTCCAGGAGCGTACCTAAAATGATACGCTGGGCACAAGAGAGCAAACGCGAGCGTATCGCATGTGAACAGGTTAAAAATGTTATATAGGTAATATTGAAATACACTTGGCCATTTTGTAAGCAAAAGTTTCTTTTAAGAATTCGTATTGACCCTTATGAGTTATAATTGTGGTATATTTCGTGCTTTTTTTCATCAATGTCCACATGGAAAAAATAATGTTATAGATCAAAATGCATGAAAATCTTACTTTTTGCTAATTTATCTGAAATTTATTCCAAAAAAAGCTAAGGAAATCTATTCCAAACGTTCCCCTGGTTAAACGCCTTTAATCGACGCATAATCGTGGAGTTCCATTTTCTATTTTACGATCACAACCAGTGAAACGAAATCGGAACAGCTGGATTTTATAACGCCATATTCAACCAGTTCCCGATTTAATCTTCGACCGCTTGTTTTTCCACAAACGAAAGACAAAGAAAGGGAGACACACTAGAGTTTCGTCGGATTAAATAATACGCATTTTCTGATATGTCTTTTTTTTCGTACGGAGAGTAAATGTAGATCATATTTATTTATTTTCCTTTATATTTGCTTATTTTTAACATACGATAAATGTACTTTTAAGTAAATAGCATTCGCAGCATATATAAGAAACACTGATCACAATAATAAAAAAGTTATATTCAAAGTTTTACAAAGAACAGATTTAGCCGCCCAAAGGTGGCTTTAATTAAAATTAAAGCAAACAATAAATTGTTAAATTTAATATTATATCTGCTACATGTGATTAAACTGAAAGCAAACGATATAATCTTAAAATGAATATGTTTAGACTAAATACTATTAAATTGAAGCAAATGATAAAAAAAAAATTGAAAAGTGTTCTGGTACTCCAAAAGGGATCCACTTAAACAATAACACCTTAAGAAGCTAAAAATTGATCAAGAATATAGTTAATGCAGATTTATTTTATTTTGGTAATCTGAGAATTTATTACTCTTGTGCAATTCACACTTTATCCGTTCAAAGTGTACTAGCTTTCTTAAATACACGTACTGGTAATTTTATTTTAATTTCATGAAGATCGCTTTAAATTAATATTATTCAAAACATCTAAACCATGAAGAACATCAGAACACAGTTTACGGACCATCTAATTATAGTATTTATAACACAATCATCAGTAGTTAGATCAAAATTGAAAAGCCATATTGGAGATAAAAATTAAAGGACAAAATTATTTTCAAGATTTCCAGTGTGGAAGTTTTCATGCTTCAAATTTAACATGTTACAAACTAAATTTTGGTTATTAATAGAAATGATTTCGTCATGTAATCTACTTTCTCACTAAATTCATCCGATGTTAAATTCAACTGAAAACCATCGAAATTCCGTAATCTTCTGTTATTTCTGTCGTAATCTGCCCCAAATATATCCTAACGAGATGAGATTTCAAATATAATTATTTGGAGGTATGCGCTCGAGATTCTGTGCATAGCAACACAGTGGCTCTCATGCTTACGGTTACAATAATAGAAATTCGAAGTTTTCTAAAGGCAACGTCTACTTTTTCCCATCGCAAAATGTTCAGCGCATGCGGAAACTTTAAATAAAGTTCGAATGAAATTTATATTAATAAGAACGGACGCATTTTGTGCATACAAAAAAAAAATTCGAAGATACGGACCACACCTGTAATAAACAGCAATCCAAACGGCCAACTGTTTCTGAGGTTGTTGTTACAGAGGTGCATCACACAGTGATTTTAGGATACATATAAACCACAAGAGACACAGCTTAAGTGTTAGATATACCGAAAACAACGGCCCTAAAGCTATAGCGTACTGTACTTTGCATATCTCCATACCGGTACCAGCGTGTCAAGATGTTGCAGCAGGGGGTCCAACAGCTACGTATCAACTTTGCAAGTGAATTTTTAATACGATACAATGCTGATAACGAAACTATGGACGGATGAAGCGAATTTCAACAGAAATTTTCAATCGAACACCAAAAATTATGCACATTGGGAAAAGACGAATACTCACTCTGTGGTACCAGTACCTTTATTTGATTCCAAAGTTACTGTGTGGTGCAGCACTACTGGCACTGTTGTTCTCGGTCCGTACTTCTTTGAGGAAGTGACACCAACGACTTTGTAACATGCTTTGTAACAGCCTCTTGCTATATACATATGCTGAAAAATTATGTAAAATTAGAATTGCTTCATCAGAATGCACTAAATGACAATGTTTGGATGCAAAATGGTGCACCTCTACATATAGCGAAGTCATTTTGCAGGATCTGTTTCATATAGAAATGCTGTTCTAGTTGGAACAGCATTTTAGTGATCGAATTATCTCACACCATTTTCATTTCCGTGGTCTCCATAATCTGATTCCTATTGATTTCTGGTTTTGGGTATATGTCAAATCCAGAGTTCACATGTGCAATCTGCAAAATTTGTCTGATTTCAAAGATTCTATAAAGTATGAGATTGCAAATACCCCTCATTTCTTGTTGCGTTCACCATTATTCTCCACCGTCTCCCACATACAGTGTGTAATTATATATGATGACACTCGTGTGGAAAATGTTTGATCTAAATCAATGTATTCTTTTGTACGATATGTGTTGTCATTTATTATTGTTGTCTTGTGTCTGTCATATGCATTTTTCCTCCTTTCACTCTGAAGAACTGTTTTTTGTATGTTTGTTTTGTTGTATGTTTTTCTGTAACAAGTCCATTTTTCGGAATGTAAATTTAGTTCCAACGCAATGGAGTTAACGCATGCGCCGAATATTTTGGGACGGGAAAAAGTAGGCATTGCTATTCGAAAATTTCGAGTTTCTGTTAATATAACCATAACCGTGAGATTCACTGTATTACTATTCACAGAATCTTGAGCGCATACCTCCAAGTATTTATATTTGAAATCTTATTTCGATCGGTTAAACGCAACGGACTCTAGAAGTGCAGATGTTGGCCAATTGTTTTGTATATATATATATATATATATATATATATATATATATATATATATATATATATATCTTAATATGGAGAATATTTGATACAATCATAGTCATTTTTTCAAGTTCTTAGAAATCAACAAATCGGTCTAAATGCTGTATTCGCATTGAGTCCTCTACTGCTTGTTACATGTACTATGATCAATTTGTAAATCTAATTTTTTTTCTTGTTGCATTCTTAATTTTCTGCAACTATCTGGTGTCTTCTGCCCTCCCGCTTCTGAAACAAAAATATGTGAGCTAAATATCTCTATATCCACAAGGAAAGGTTAAACGAATTTTTATTAAGGGTTAAATAAATTAAGGTTTAATTCGGTTTAGATAGTTACAAAAGTGATCTCATTACGCTTATGTATTATTTAGTACTATTAGAAACAAACCAAATACTTTTGTTTCTCGCGATGACTATGCATCACTGACTTTCGCGAGGGAAACCTATATATACAGAAGTGAGGATTACCGTAAAAGGGTTTGCTCTGTTATTCCTCCAGTCACTAGAGGGAGAGGACATTTTCATTGAAACTGATTGATATAAGTACTTTGCACGGTTTTGGTATTTGTCATCTTTCTGATTGGAACCTTAGTGATTTTTATGTATTGTTTTTATTCTTGGTTATTGAAATAACTTCTTAGCTCGTTTTTATTTTAATTTTAGTATTTAATAACATATAAATTATAAATTAATTGCACACACACATTTATATATATATATATATATATATCTGTGTGTGTGTAACAATTTATCTTTAATTCATATTAGTTTCTCATAATAATAATTTAATTTCCTAATTTTTTTTCCATTCTCTAATTTAAAAGTAAAGAGTTCATTCTTATTTCCTGATACCATTCCTTTTTAACTTAATTAATACAATCATTTTTTCTTAAAAAAATTCCCTGACAGTACTGTTCCCATTGCTTCAGACCTGTTGGGAGGATTCCTACCAGACTGTAGGACTGAACTTACATTCCCTCGAAATCCCTCCATTCATCCCACATGTTCTAAGACGTTTATTGTGAAATTTCTCTGCTATATAACCAAAAACACAGCGAAAGGCCAGCTCTTGCATTTACACTCTTGCTCTTGCTTTACACTCCTCTCTGATAAACTTCTGAGATATTTATGGTGTTTCGCTTTGGCCTTGACGGCCGAATCCCGACTAAACTATGACAGAATAAGTAAAAAATCTTTTCGGCCATGTACGCAGACTGTTCTATTGATGTTCAACTATAGTTGAATATATATTTATATAATTTTTTCAGCCAAAAGTATATAGAAATTCAAAAGTATGTTCTAAGCTGTCAGTTACAAATATTTAGCTGCAAATTAAATATTAAGTTTTGTCAATTTAGAAACGTTTTATTTTTTGCCAACTTAGAATAATATGTTAAGGAAATTCTAACATCATGAAGTTTATCTAAGCGCATTTAATCACTATACACATCCATCTAGAGGTACATTAAGACGCAATTCACACATTACTCCTAAATAAATGTTACTTCTAGGTAGTATATAGTAGTTGTCGTTAAGTACCTATATGCCATTAGTTATTAAATTTCTACTATTTTGAAGTTTTAATGTTGTAGTATGTACCTAATTTTGGGTGATTCATTTTTCATTACATTTGTATAACATAATATCAAATGTTATCTTAATAATTTCAAAGTTATGAATAGAGATACACTAGTGTTACTTCACTCTTGTAACGTCTCAACACACGCTAAGAAAATTTTTTTTGAACAAAGTGAGAAATAAATGAAGTTTCCATCATATTTGTAGAATACATTGATACAATCATGTAAATTCCTGGTAATTTGTATTATGTCCCCAAGTTGCTTGCACTCATTGCAAAAGAATTGGGAGATCATAAATGTAAAATGTAATAATTAATATAAGTTTAAAAGCTTGTTGCTCATTTATTTAAAATAATTATATGTATCTGAGTTACTTTTAAATGTTAAAACCCATCTGTTTTCTTCCAATAGGAAAATAAATCATTGGAATCTAGATGATCTATTAGTAAGATATATTAGTATTACGTGTGGGTTAAGTGACTATAAGCGCAGGAATAAAATATCTGTTTTATCAAAAGAAGTTGGGCATTAGTATTTTAGTCGTTGTTCATATTTATAGAGAATGGAGGTTTTAATCATTACTACGAGTAACAATAGAAGATATACTTGGATATCTTCCAAGGGATATACTTGTACGTAAAAAAAAAAGTCAATAAAGGAGAAAATTAGATTTCGCTAATCAAAATTGCCAGTAAAAACCTTTTAATGGATCAGACTAAGTTTGGTATAAAAACATTAATTGATAACAATCAGAAATCAAATAAAATTACCAATCTCGCACACACACACACACACACGAATACAAATAAGTAACATTACTTTCATAGATTTTCTGATGAGAACTGAGTATTTCATTACAATGTTTTATGAGGCATTAGATAATAATGAAATGAAAATAAATATATGTTTTAAGTCGTAAGAGAAAATATACTAAAATGTTTTGAACATTTTCTTTCTAAATTACCTTACTCTTTTTGAGTATCAAATATATTTACATTGTTCATTTTTTCTTCTGTGCATTCTTATAATGCAATGAAGTACTTTTACCGTTTCCCATTATCATGTTGTCATAATTTAATTCAATTATCACAGTATTTTCATACGCTCATTATAAAATATTGCACCTAATACGAAATTGTATTTATATAATGTACTTGCTATCAAACATATTTTTTTTATTATTGATTTGAAATATATATATTTAAAAATAGTACAAGGACTGACAAATGAAAGAATTTCTATTGCTATATTTCCCTATGGAAGTAAAATGTTTACATTGGTTTCATTCCAAAATGCTGCCTTTTCTATTATTGTAGATACATTGTACATCATATGGATTAGGTTAGACATAAATTATTGACAAAAATATTGTAATTTCCTATTCAGTTATGAAGAAAGTAAGGATACAAAAATTACATTATGGCATGCAGAACTTAAGAGACGTTAAATTATTTTGGTTGTATTAAATATATTGAAGTAATATTTTTTGGTACGATTTTATTCTGTTCACATTAATTATAACAAATATTTAATTAAGCTAATTTATAACCCTACAAAAATATTTTTATAGCAGGAAATGTGGATTAATTCAACGTTTCACACTTTATAATATAGCCCTGGTGGTGCTTCTAGTGTGACGTTAAAATTAAACCAAAGAATTAATCTTTTCATAGTATTTCAGGAAACAAAAGTAAAACTTTTATATTTCATTTAAAATGCGTGTTATTTATTTTAAAATGCTTTAATAAAAGCATTTATTTGAATAATATATTCTACTGAAATTCTTATATTTATAAATTCACCTGCACCATAATGAGAAACTACTTTAAGCGTTGATGTAAATAATTACGAAATTTATTCTGACATTAATAACCTTGGTACTTTTCGAGGGATGCAATATTTATTTTAATCACTTAAAACATATGTCAAAGAGAATAATTCTAAATACAGGTAGCATCTTGACTTAAAATTCCTATTTATTATTCGCAAAAATATAAATATATCTACTTAAAATTTCAACCCTTTGTTATGAAACAAATTATAAATAAAGGAATATATATTAATGACAACATAATATATTTCCTACCTTCTTTGAAACCCCGTTTTAATAGAATCCTTTGATTATCCTGAATGCAATTTGTAGCCTGAAGCCAAAAGTTCTAGCAAACTTGTTTCACGAAACATAATCATGTTAATAATTCAAACTTAATTAATGAAAAATAAATGAACTTGTTAGATTTTTAATGCTTTACTTATTGATATAGAAATAATTATTATTAAAGGAATGTGTTATTTAACTCTCAATAACATTTATGTTACTAGTAAAATTACTTTTTTATTCAAAAATCTCTCATGATTGACTACAGCAACTTAGGACATCATACTTAACACCATCGATGCCACTTCTCCTCCTTTCTGATTTCAATTTCAGAATACAAATAAAAATGATTCGCGACAGTAACGCCATCTATGAGCGTGAATATATAACATACTCCCCACCTTGAAACCCCAGGGTTTCAAGAAATTACAGAAGTTCACTAACAAACAGTATTACAACCTTTACACAAGTTAGTAAAAACACAAGATACACAATAATCGATACATATATATAAGAAACAATAATACAAAACTCATATTTACAAAATTAAAGATTACACATTAATTATGTTCCATAGGCAATACACAAATTTTTGAAATGGCTCTTTTACAAGTACTAGACTGCGTTTTAATTTTAACAACACGAATTTTTTTATCATCCCCAAAATAAATTTCAATTATCCTGCCCATGGCCCATTTATAACAAGGCAAATTATCTTCTATTAATAAAACTAAATCTCCTAATTTTACACTATTTTTCTCGAACATCCATTTGGATCTCTGTTGTAATTGACTGAGATAGTGACGATGCCAAAATTTCCACATACATTGCACCAGTCTAGTAATTTTTTGCCATTTTTTGAGATGACTCTCCTTAAAGTTTGTTAAATTAGGCTCAGTTAAAGAGGTTAATGACCTGTTTACCAAGAAGTGTGCAGGAGTAAGAACTTCAAAATCGTCCTCGTTAGCTGACAAAGGACAAAGAGGACGAGAATTTAAAATTCCCTCTATTTGAACAATTACCGTTAAGAACTCTTCGTAAGTTAAGTTTATTCCCTTAACAACTCTTTTTAGATGATATTTAAACGACTTTATAGCTGCTTCCCAAAGGCCACCAAAGTGTGGGGATCTTGGTGGAATAAACCTCCACTCAATACCTTCTGCAGCTAAATAGCCTGCCAGCTTTTCATCTGGTTTTTTAACCATTTCATGAAGCCTTTTAATTTCTTTATTAGCTCCTACAAAATTCCGTCCATTATCTGAAAACAACCTTGCACACTTACCTCTTCGAGCCATAAATCTCTTTAGAGCTGCAATAAATGAATTTGAAGACAAATCAGAAACGATCTCAATGTGCACAGCCTTAAAACAAAAGCACACAAAAATACAAATATAAACTTTCTGTAAAGCACCTTTACGCTGAGCTTTACTCTTAATATAAAACGGCCCACAGAAATCGGCTCCAGCACAATTAAAAGCAAAATCTGGAGAAACTCTTTCCTTGGGCAAATTGCCCATGATTTGAGTCGACACAGTTGGTTGGACTTTGAAACAAATGATACATTGATGAACAATTTTTCTACAACTATTACGTCCATTTAGAGGCCAGAATTTTTCTCTAACAAGATAGAGTAACGAAGAAGCACCAATATGTAAATATTTTTTATGAAAATGTTCTATTATAATTAGAGTTAACTTGTGACCCTTTGGCAAAATTATTTGATGCTTTTTATTAAAACTCAAATTACTATTACCTAACCGTCCTCCGACTCTTAACAATCCCTTAGAATCCAAGAAAGGATTCAAAGTTTTTAATTTACTACCTGGAGGCACACAGTGTTGGTTTTGGAGACTATTAATATCCTTAGTAAAGGTCTGTGTTTGGACACCTTTAATTAAGAATGCCTCTGCTGCATTCAACTCCTTTGCATTCAGTGGACCTGTTGTCTTCACTGCGCCCTTTAAGTTCTTGACAAACCTGAAAACATAACTTAAAACACGAATGATGTTAATGTAATTGTTACTTATTTCAAAAAGACACTCTAAAAAACTAGGAGTAGTACAAAGAGAAAGGTGAATCATAGAATCCTTATTTAGTTCAGAGTTCTTTTCAGTTCCTTTAACCTCTAGAAGATATTCATCATCTGAAACATCAGGATTGTCCTTGAAGTGTGGCCAGCTACTAGATGACAAGAAAGAAGGTCCATTCCACCAAATGTCTAATTGTTGGATCTTTGAAGGAAAAATACCTCGTGAGATGAAGTCTGCGGGATTCTCAGCAGTTTTAACATAATGCCAATGAAAATCCTTTGTATTCTCTTGAATTTTGGTGACACGATTAGCTACAAATACCTTCAGAGAGCTGGGTGGAGTTTTAATCCAAGCCAACACCACGGTAGAGTCTGAGTACAAATGTATTTCATGAAATTCAAGTTGTAATGATGATATAACCTTTACGATAAGTTTTGAAAGTAATTCAGCAGCACAAAGTTCTAAACGTGGAATACTTATTTCCTTGATGAAAGCCACTCGAGATTTGCTGCACAAGAGTGATACCTTAATGTCACCATAACTTGATACAGATCTAATGTAGACGGCACAACCATATGCATCTTTCGAAGCATCTCCGAAGCCTATAAGGTCAACTTTCAGTGCCTTAGAAGTTAAAACATGTCGTTCTACAGTTACATTTTTTAATTGACTCAATTCAGAACTGAATTTTTCCCACTCTCTACTTAAGTGTAAAGGAACTTTATCGTCCCAATCAATTTTTAAAATCCATAATTTCTGCAAGAAAATCTTGGCTGTAATTATCAAAGGTCCTAAGAGACCTAATGGGTCAAACAATCTGGAAATATCAGATAGCATTGTTCGCTTTGTTGCTGGACTTACAATTTTTTGAACACTAAAACAAAATGTGTCCTTTTTAGGATCAAATTGTAATCCTAAGGTTTTTAATGTTGTTGAGTTGGGATTATCAAAATTGTATTCTCGGTCCGACGTTGGAACATTGTGTAACAGACTAGGATTATTTGAACTCCACTTATGAAGCTCCATGCCCGCTGATTTTAACAACAGTATTAACTGGTCTTGTAGTTCAATGGCAGAAGATAAATCCTCGGTACCACTTAGAATATCGTCGACGTAAAAGTCTTTACCAGCAGCGGCAGCTAAAGGATACCTGTTTTGTTCATCCCAACATAATTGTTGAAGTACTCTTGTTGCCAAGTAAGGAGCGCACTTGGTTCCGTAGGTAACAGTGAGCAACTTAAATATGCGTAATTTCTCTTCCTTTAAACTTTTCCAAAAAATACATTGTAAATCACACTGATCTGGATGTATCCAAATTTGACGATACATCTTTTTTATATCGGCAGTGAAAACTACAGAATGTTTTCGAAACCGCAACAAAATAGCGAACAAATCATCTTGGACAACCGATCCTGAATATAAATTATCATTCAGCGATTGTCCAGATGACGTTGCCTCTGATGCGTTAAAAACCACGCGTAATTTGGTGGTACTACTCTCTGGCCTAAAAACACCATGATGAGGCATGAAATATTTTGGAGTTTCAGAAGTTGCCTGCATATGCCCCAAATTCTCATACTCTGTTAAAAATTCCCGGTAGAGTTGCAAATACTCAGGATCTCCTTCCAAACGTTTCCAAAGAGAATTAAATCTTTTAATTGCTATGTGTTTTGACTCGCCTAAACATGGGGGCTCTATCTTAAACGGCATTTTAACTACATAGGTTCCATTGTCCTTTCTGAAATGTGTCTTCATAAAGTGATCCTCACAAATTAAACTCTCCTCATCTGGTAATTTATCCCCTTCAACTTCCTCAGTTTCCCAAAATTTCCTTAAATTTGCATCCAAATCCTCTATTATTAATCCACAATGAATAGTAGTTTTGTTCTCGATTGGAACACTTCCGGTGGCAACATGCCCAAACACTGTATTTTGAAAAGCAATTTCTGAATCCGGAAACCTAATTTGACCCGTTCTCAAAAGTTCGTAAAATATTTGGGCACCTAATAAAATATCCACCTCTCCAGGTTTATTGAAACTCACATCTGCTAATTTGAAATTACCTAATTCTAGCGTATTAATGTCAAATTGCCTGGAGGGTAAATTATCTGTTATTTCCGGTACTACTAATAACTCAATTTCTTTTTCAAAACTTCCACTACCATTCGAAATTTTTGTTTTTACAATCCTATTAACAACAGAAGAAGACTGATTTAATCCGGAGACCACTATGCTTCGTTTTTGTTTTTTCAAATTCAATTTATCGGCTAAACGTTTCGAAACGAAATGACTCATACTTCCAACATCTAGCAACGCACGTGCGCTCGTAAATATTCCTAAACTATTTTGAATCATGACCTTCGCAGTACTTAATAAAACCATCTTATTTGCATTTATACTTGTTGCAGTGAATGAATGTGTAGTGCTCGCAAGTGGCACATTCGATGGAGAATTAATACTGGGATCGGGATTTTCTATTCGCGGAACAAATACATTTGACCTTGGATTTAATGCTAAGCTTTCATTTTCCGAACGAGCTTCGGTTGCATTTTCTTTTATATGCAAAAGTGTGTTATGCCGTTTTTTACAAACATAACAGTTAGATTTTGAATAACAATTAGCAACTTTGTGATGATTTAAGCAATTAAAACATAACTGCTTATTTTTAACAACCTCAATTCTCTCTTTAACAAGCATATTTTTGAATACAGGGCATACATTCAGAGAATGATTTTCATTAGATTTACAGACTACACATTTTGGAGTTTTAACCTCCGATACAAATACCTTTTGTGGACTGTATTCTTTACGATATTTTTGCGACTGAATTACGACTTGCGGCTTTGAGAACACATTACTATCGTTTTTGAATTTTGACGATGCATAAATATCGCAATGCCTAGCCAAATCTGGTGGCACATACCAAGATTCTCCTTGTTTCACGCCAATATGAATTTGTAATTCACGATCTAATGAATCAAATATTTTTTCGGAAACCATAAGTTCACAAACTCCCTTGAAATCATTTACCTTTCTTAATTGACAATAGTAATCAAATGCTGCACTAAGTCGCGAGGCAAATTGGATATAACTTTCGTTTGGGCGTTTTTTCGCTTTACGGAAATTATTTAAAACTTCTTGTGGTGTGGATTGAAATTCTTTTAATACTAATTCTTTTAATTTGTCATACATACACAATTCATCCTCACTTAAATATATCATTAAATTGGTAGCCCTTTCCCCCAAGATATTTAATAGAATTTCTGACTTAAATTGTTCTGGGACATTTTTGGTTTTGAAAGCTCTTTCAAGCGATTGGAAAAATAAATTATACGATTCTGCACGTGTCGGAACTGGTATTGTTAAGGTTTTGACACTTTTTATCAAACATTCTAAACTGGAATTTAAATCGGAATCGCTACTTGACACATTAACATTTTGTGTTACTTTTTGTAAATTCGCGAGCTCAAGTTGTCTTTCTAATTGCGCGAGTTTCAATCTTTCTAATTCTAGTTTTCGTGCTTCATTTTTCTCGTAATCTTTTTTCTTTTCAATTATTGATTCAACTACAGTTTTTACGACTTCAAGATTATTTTTATAAATATCGCTCTTTTCAATTAAATCTTTAATAGTAAGTACTTTGGCACTTGCCGGAACACTGATTTCTAGTTCTTCTGCAACTTCGATTAATTCACTCTTTTTAAGTTTTGAAAGCATTTTGATTGAAAGGAGAACTCTAAATATATGCAACTCATACAATGAAACTAATACACCATTTTGGAAAACATACTAAAATAAACAAAAAGTGTACTCACAGTTACCCAAAACGAAACGGACCCAATTGTAATCCATTAGTGATGAAACGGAAACTATAATCCAGTAAAGTTGAAACTATTTTCCATTAAACAGTCAGATTCACCTTTATTCAATGTTCAATACGAAACTTTCCAATGAACGAACAATCCATATTTTTTTCTGATCTGCAGGTCGGCGGACCACTTATGTGGTTTAACTCTCAATAACATTTATGTTACTAGTAAAATTACTTTTTTATTCAAAAATCTCTCATGATTGACTACAGCAACTTAGGACATCATACTTAACACCATCGATGCCACTTCTCCTCCTTTCTGATTTCAATTTCAGAATACAAATAAAAATGATTCGCGACAGTAACGCCATCTATGAGCGTGAATATATAACAGAATGTATTAATTTATTTCAATCCACTTCCTACAGTGAATTTATTATGTAGTTTTTATACTCATATCTACAAGACATTTTCTTCAGAAATATTTCTCTAATGTAAGCCAACTAGTCTACA
>BMAW01050936.1:241704-258232 GCA_019974015.1 Nephila pilipes | reverse complement strand
ACATTTTCTTCAGAAATATTTCTCTAATGTAAGCCAACTAGTCTACAAACATTTCGTTATTAAAGCAACAATTTTTAATAATATACTAATTATAATAAAAAATTTTGAACATTTCGAAATGAAATTGAGTTAAATGTTTTCCTTTAATGTAAACTTATTAGTAAGAAATCAGAAAATTAAAATCAATTTTGTTATTAAAAATTTTAAAATAGGTGCAACGAATTTTTTTAAAAAAATCGATCAGCTTCTTTAATTACTAATCAGAATTCCACTTCCATTACTTTAAAGTACAATACAGTTATTGCAATTATAAATATTATAGTATAGCTAACATCACTGTCAGATTCATTCATTAATTCGCAAATCTCAGTATCAGATAAATACTTTCTTTTCATCATGAATGACACTACAAATAAAAACTGACCGAATGAAACGAACAGCTGAGAGCATTGCTACCAAAAGTCTAACCACCAAAGACATCCATAAATTCTCATTCGAACTTCTAAGAAGCAAGCAAGAAAGAGAAATAATTGTTCGTGGTATTTTAACGCAGTATTGTAAAGCGCATATAATCGCATTAATAAAATCAAATAAGACCTTGTCCTCAAGCATATCTCTATTGATACGCTGGGCATAGAAGAGCAAACGCGAGAGTATCGCATTTGATACGCTGGGAGGAAAGTGCTAACCTTCCGAAATGGCACAATATTATTATTATTTTTTCCACATAAAATCAGTTTTCATTGCTTGATTAATTACACAAAATTGAAGAAACTGAATAAAATTTACTTAACATATGCTTTCAAATTTATAAATTATGTAAAAAAATCTACATGTGAAGAAAATTCAATATAAATATTCACCATTTTTACAATAAATAGTAAATTGGTAGGTTGAAACAACATTTCAAAATTTGCAAAAAGGATACCATTCAAAAATAAATGCCGCCATCTGGTGACAAAATCAAATTTGGATAAATAAAAACGATTTGAAAAATTTGAAATACCAAAATTTATAAATATAAAAATATTTTGATGAATATTATCTCAAAAGAAAGATGCAACAATATATGCAAAAACGAAAATCGACGTTGTGCCACTACTGTATCCAGCTTTGTAGTTCAGCACATCAGAGGAGCCGTCTCTCTCTATACTATATTGTCAAGAGAAGCCGACGTAATGGCCACGAACTGACATTCAACACTGCTGCAAACGTCGTCGCACCATACGAGAGGATACTGAGTGAGCTTTTAACATGCCAATTTCCTGACTAATGGTCCATGATGTGGATGTACGGCCGACCTCATTAAATATATGTGTTATCTCTGTCGTTATTCATGGGAGGATGTGGAAGTCCTGCATGCTGTTCAGTACAACCCTCCGGAACCTATTCATTCCATATTTGCATGACAATGGTTGGATTTTGACCATAGACACATGCTCGATAGGCAACGATCTTGTCTTTATCGAGTTCCAACACTTCCTTTCAGCAACCATGAATTAATTAATTAAACAGACTTTATTAAGTTTAATTAAATAATCAAAAGTTTCACAATCCAATTGAAGAGACGTCAGAAAAACACAGATTATTAACTAACTTCACAGAATATGTGAGGTTGTTTTCTCACGAATTGTGCTTAACTGACTGTAATCTTAGCATATAATTAAAAAATGATATGTGAATTTACCAATTCACTCTCACTGTATGAGATACTTCTGGAATACAGCCAACTTAACTACTAGAACTGGAGGAAATTCTAATCAATTTCATTGTAGATTATCATCTAAACCAATTCATTCCAATTAACTAACAAGAGTCTCTCTGCTTCACTTTATCATCTCTTTCTCTTCTTCTTTTCAGTTCTAATTTGCTTATATTTCGCTATCCCTAATTCCCTTCATAACACTTCTTTCCTTCATCTAACTTGAATAATTATATTTCACTTGGTAGGTAAGGTGTTGTAATTTTGAAATTCAATATAAAATTTCTCCAAGTTTAGTGAAAAAAAATTGTGAGCAGCTCATCTCTTCAAACACTGATTATTAAAAATATTAATGATATAATTATCAAGGTGAAAATATAAACTTACTAAAACAAACATAGCAAAATTCAATAAAAGAAAGATAAAAAAAAATAAAATAAAGATATTAGTTAAATAATTATACACAGACAAAAATATATGGGGTCAATGAATCAGAGGGCACTCATATAGTGTCAAGTATGAATTGTGGGCAAAGCACAAGGTGTTTGTAAAATGTTTGACACATTTTGATGTTAAATAATTCATAAGATAATGAAGATAGAATATAATTAATTACATAAATTATTAGATAGATTCAAAAAGTTTCATGATTCTTGTCAATGAATTTCTACGTGTGCATTTTTCGTCGCACGGAAAATATCAAGACAATAGTCAATTTCACTCCAGTTACCGGCAAGCATGTCATCTTACACAGTGGCTAGTGTAGTTGTAATCCTTTCTTTTAAATCATTGGGCCTTTCTTTTTTACTGAAAAGACACTCCCATCTGTCGTTTACTTAGGCATGTTGGAAAATTTCATATTTCCACAATTTGAAGAACTTCATCCATATGTCATTCTGCAACAAGATGGTGCACCACCTCATTGGGGTATCAACGTTGTAGTTTTTTGCATGACAATTTTACAGCAAGATTCTAGGTGGTCCAATTTCTTTGGCCACCCACCTCACGAAATATACTGCTGCTGGTCTTTCTTCCTTAGGGATTTCTAAAAGGCATCACTTACAGGAGAAAAGCGTCAAACATTGATGACCCAAAAGCCAGGAGTACAAACGCAATAGCTGCTGTGGATGGCAACATGCTTACAGGCACCTGGTGTGAAATTGACTGTCGTCATGATATTCTCCATAAAATGAAGGGGGCACAAGTGGAAGTTCATTCAAAATGATCATGAAATTTTTGAGTTTATCTAACCATTTATGTTATTAATTTTAATCTATCTTCATTATTTTATAAGTTATTAAACATGAAAATGTGTCTGAAATTTTATAAGTACCCTGTATTCTAGAATAAAATTTAAAATTGCAGTCCGGTTTGCGATATTCTTGATTGAGGATTAAATCTAAATTAAGTTAGAAAGAGTAAGTACATAAAGATAAAGGTAACATATATACACATATATATATATATATAAATTATACACTTCCTTCTACATCTCAGCTGACATGAAACTGTCAATTCTATACAAATATGCAACATATACCTTCCACTTATTTACGTCTCATATGATTTTTGTTGACACTGTATCGAGATAATATTTATTCTAATCCAGTCATATTTTTTCAAAATATTTCGAATGGATAATCGTATGTTTCCAGATAACCTACTAATGAATAAGTATACGGTTCTGTTAACGGACAGACTATTCGCTTAAAAAGTATTAACATATTACTCATAATTGAAACTAACAAATAATTTTGCACATTATTGTAGTTAATTGAGATATACTTTTAATATAAACATGAAGCAATGAAATTAAATGAAGCTGTAACTATAACAATTTATACGAAAATAATTTGTTTAAAATAATAAAATCGTTAAAAAAGTACAATTTTAAAATAATCGTTCCTTCAAATATTCATTTTTGACAAAAATTTCGATATATATAAATTAATTTAAGACATCAATGCTGATTAGAAGACATTTAATTAGAAGACATAAGAAGACATTTAAAAAAAATTCCATATAAAGCCTAAGCTTAATTTTTAAAAAAAAAAAAAAAACATTTCGTGGGGCACACTATCAGAATTCTGACTCATTGTATTAAATTTCATGCTCATATGTTTCGTAAAATCTCTGATATGCCGTCGATAATCTCAAAACTCTTTTTTCAACATGAGCTTACACAGATTGAAAGCATCAATTTTCCGAACTTTTGTGCAATAATTTTTGTTTAGATATTTTTATTCTAATTGTATAATAATATTACAAATTACTGCATTGATAATTATTTAAGCTTCTCAACTTTTATGATGTGAATCTCATAAATCTTCACCAACTTTTTAAAATGAATTTCCTAAGGAATTGTTACATATCATAATGTTCTGAAGAACAGTTAAAATTTTTAATGATTTAATGACATATTACTCTAAATAAGGCCTGCCCAAGCCTAAAGACTTTCCAGGCCACTTTGAAAATGCCTTTTATTCCAGCAGGTCATATTATATATATATATATATATATATATATATGTGTGTGTGTGTGTGTGTGTGTGTATGTGTGTGTGTACATCCGCTCGTGTGTGAATGTATGAGATGTATTCGTTTGATCACTTTTTTTAATTTTGGCTCTTTTAATACAAATGAAAATTCTCACGTTAAAAATTACTACTATCATCTCTTGAGTGAGGGGAAGAGATTCATCCTCCAGAGCTTAAATACAGAAATCAAGAACATTATGTTATTAATCAAAGAAAAGTTATATTTTATTAAATGTATTTGTACGAAATATAATTTTAAAAACTGTGCTGGAGTTACATCACAATGCTATTGTTACATTATTAGCGATTGAATCACCGAGCAAACATGTATGTCGGGAACCATATGCTACTAAGTCAAATATATTAACCTTGTTACAGACTGACTAACTGCTGCTGTTTCGCATTAACTGCATGTCGCATTTCCTCCCCGTGTCTAAAAATGCACACCGCACTCTCCAGTAGGCTTAATGGTTAGGTATTCATCGTGTATCATCCATTTACGCAAGTCGACCCGCACTGTTATAGAAATGAACTAAATTTTGTAATAATTTCTGAACAAGAATATAAAAGAATTGTGACGATATTTGAGTTAATATATGGAGATATTATTCCCATCTATATATATATATATATATATAAAGACTCTTATTTTACAGTTCTATTGGTCTTAGACAACATATATTTTTATGAATTTTTTATTTATGTCTTCTAAATAAATGCAAACAAATTTTATATATCTCGCATTTATACCAGTAATGTTATACATATAATTTATTTTATTTATAGCTCTATAACTTTTTATTTTAAGTGTAACCTGAAGAAAACACCTATACATATGTTAGTGGGATATGCTGTATAAGAAAACAATTTTATCACACACACACACGGAGAGAGAGAGAGAACTTAGAATTAGAAAGATCATAAAGACTTTATTTTTTTTCTCTAGAATTACGCAGTATAGATCAATTTTGGCTGGTAAGGGCTATTTAGACTCGCACTATTATCTACATATTAGTTACAGGCCTAATACTATGCATTGCATCTAAAATAATATTTTCATTTTGTTCAAGATTGAATTATTTATTATTTTTAAGTATTTTCCTCATAAAATATTTTATCGTAAATAAAGGCAATTTATTTTAATTCCATCTTAAATTATTTCGTTCATGTCTTAAGTAGTGTTTCATGTAATAGAAAAACAAAATATTTGAATGAAAATTAGTTTATTATATACAAAGCTCGTAATCAAAACAGCATGCTATTATAAAGAACTTGCATTAGTTTCATTGAATTACGAATGCAATTAAAGAAAGAAAGGAATTAATTTTTGAAGAGATTTTTAAGCTATTTATTTAATTCTATCCATCAGGATGTAAGGAATCATAAGATTGCTTTAAAATAGTTTCAAGATTTTAGCTAACTGTCATTCTTAACTTCGTTTCGAGAGATGGTAAAAACATCTGGAAGAAAATCGAATGAAAACTATTAAAAGAATGTAATATATTAATACAATGAGTAATTTAAAAAAAGGTGTTATACAAATTCAAAAGAGATATAAGAAGAAAATTATTGACATAAAATTATATTACGAGCCATACATGTGATATATTTTGCATGAACATTGTGCTTAAAATACACATGTATTCATGCAATAATCCAATTTGTTGAATTTTGCAGTAAAACCTATTCAAAACATTTCGAAATGCGAATCATTGTTTTAAATGCATCATCGCTCTCACTCACATTTAATTATTGTTCCTCTTGAACAGATACTTGTTTCACTTTATGCACAAATGAGAATGCGCAAGTAAATTATCTTTAACTTCAACCCTTAGCAGTTCTCTATAATAAGATTATTGTAGTACTCCCGAAGCATTAACTCGTATTGGCAATGCCTGAAGTGTATTCTGAGATTTCACTTACTTGCGAGAGAGATTATGGATAGTTTCTCAATCTATTTATTTCAATATGATTACATTGTACAATTAATGTCCATAACTTTTTATTTTTAATTATCATTGCTATGAAAATTACACACACACTTACACACACATCTACACACACACACACACATTTAATCAGGAAATTTGTGAAAAGACAGGTTCATATTTAAAATTATTGTATTTCCTTTTCATTACTTTTTTTCATTTCCTTAGTTTTCGTTTCATGCTTTATTTTGCACTTATAAATCTTATAAATGGTTTGAATTTAATTTTTAATAGGAATATTTATAGATTTAGAGTCTTATCAGATATATCTTATTCTCAAATGTTATTTTGTGTAATTTTTAGTGTATTTGTTTCGTTCTGTTTCTTTGAGAACGAAAAAATTTATTTTAAATAATATAAAAATTAATTGTATGTGTTTTTTTTGTAACATTTATGATTTGTATTCTGTTCAATATTTACTCCTATACTAACTTTAGTCAATTGCTTTGAATTTTAGCTCTTTATATTACCGAATAACTATTTCTATTATATATATATATATATATATATATACACACACATATATATATATATATATATATGTGTGTGTGTGTAATTAAACACCATAAACATAAACTTAACCAAAGACCAATTAAGAATTAATTTTAATAATTAAAAATATCAGTCAATATGTAGGAAATCAGTACTGTACATTTGAGTAAAAATACACTGCCCAAAACAATTAAAGAATATAGACGTTTTGGGTGAATTAAGCGGCTGGGGAATTGTTTATATGATTGATACATGATCGACAGACGTGGTAGGCTATATAAGAAAAAAATCAAGCACGTGTAGCAGAAAAAAATGCATTTTACTTAGCATTTGGACACAAAAAGAAAAGAAAAAAACAATTTGTGCATTCGAGAGAAAACGAATAAAAAAGGGTATTTACTTGAAAGAAAAAAGTTTTTAGTAGGAGGTATCATTTCCCCGGATGGCTAGTAACGCTGAACTCATTTGAGGCATGGAGTCAATGAGGCTATTTATGATGAGCTGGTATATTCTATCCCACTCCTCCAGAAGAGTACTTTCCAGTTCGTGGTGAGTTCGGGGGGGGGGGTCCGGGCAGCAAATCGGTAGCCTAGAATATCTCAAACGTGTTCTATTGGGTTCATGTCTGGAGAACATGCTGGCCATTCCATTATTACAATTCCCTCATCGAAAATGAAATCACCCACTAAGTTGGCACGATGTGGCCTGCAGTTGTCGGCCATTAAGATGAAGTAATCTCCAATTGCTGCAGCGTACAGGTCTACTATAGGTCTTAAGATCTAATCTCTCTATCGGTGACCAGTCAGAGATCCATTTCGAATGATGTAGAGATCGGTGCGCCCCTCAATGGAGATGCGAGCATAGACCATCACTCCACCTCCTCCAAATCTGAAACTTTCAAGCACGAATGCAGGATTGTTTCTAGCGCCACGTTCCCTTCAGATAAAAATACGCCTATTATCAGGATGATCTGGAAAACGGGACTCGTGAGAGAAAAGAACATTGCGCCATTCATTTCTCCTCCAATTCACATGCTTGGTTGCCCAGTTCCTACTTGCGCGACGGTGCCTTGCTCTTAGTGTAACACATACCATTGGACGGCGAGCATACAGTCCTACTGCGTGGAGCCAATTTTGAACAGTTTGAGTCGAAATTGTGGTGCCAGTAGCCGAGTGAAATTGTTTCTGAAGAAGAGTGGCATTTATATTTCGGTATCACTGAGCCATTAGTGTTAAATATCTATCTTCATTGGGCGTTATTGTAAGTCTTCGACCTTACCCTGGTCTTCGACCTGCACTTCCAGTCTCCAAGAAACGGTTCCAGATTTAGGAAATCACACTTTGTGCAACTCCAGTAGCTTTTGCTACTGGTTTGCACAAAGTTGTTTGTCGGCTTGTGTTTGGACCCCTCTAACTGTCTCAACAATTCTCCAGGCTTCTGAATCGGTTAAATGTCTTCGTTGAGGGATCGCAATCATCGAAACAACACACTTATTGAATGTCGATCACTTTTTTTTACGCTTTATCTTTCGTTAAGTTGAAAGGCAAATTTCATTCGCTGCCGCTAAAGCGTCGTTTTTGACGTCAGACTCAAATTTTGCATACTTCGAAGTTTCTAAATGAGAAAAATTTGCATTTGTGACTCTCTTCTTCCATTTTCTGCAAAACAAATTTCACTTATACTGTTATTTTATATAAGACTTAAAATATCCTATATTTGTTTTCACGAATTCATAAAACCATACAGACAAAACATTGTAAAAAAAGAAGAAAGGTTAAAAGGTAATATGCAAATTTAAATAAGAAATTTATAATTTTTATTAAATTACACAATTAAGAATAAGAATTAAAGTAAAGGGTAAAATATCAAGAAATGGACAACAGTAAACTTTTCCGGTATTAAAATTAAGACAATAAATTATTAAATTGAATGTACTTAAGCTAAATGTAATTAAAACTAAAGCAAACGACTAATTATTAAATTTAATATTATATCAGCTACATGTAATTAAAATTAAAGTAAACGATAAATTATTAAATTGAGTATATTTAAACTAAATGTAATTTAAATTAAAGCAAACGATGAATAATTATTGAATTTAATATATTTAAGCTGACTGTAATTAAAATTAAAGAAAACTACAAAAAATTAAAAAGTGATCTGGTATGCTAAAAGTCATCCACCTAAATCAATAGCTCTTTCGGGGGAGTTAACAAATGGCTACCTCACAGCTGTCTCAAAATGTTTTTTTTTTTCTTATTTTCAGTCAGATCTTGATTCTAGTTAACATATTATTTTAGGTAATACATATATCAATAAGTAAATAAAATACTTAATTTTTATATTCTTTTTACTTTAATCCAGTAAAATAATTGGTGGAAATTTCTTACTACATGTTTTTGAAAACGGATTTCATTAGTGTTGAAAGCAGGTATCAGACATATATTACATATATTTTATTTCAATCTAATAAAAAATTCCAGAAAAATTTATTATGATGCATTTTTGAAAATTAAGCTCGTTGCTGGTGAAAGGAGACATAAAAATATACGTAAAAACAAGATGAATTTTTGAAAAGTGGTCAACTTTTTGGGGTGAAATAAGACAATAGCCTCTTGGGCAGCTGATAAATGATAAAAACATATATGTATGTAATAATGTCATTTAAATTTAATTTTAATTTCTAAATTTTCCTGTACTATAACGCTAAGTGCGGAAATTTACTCTTTTATGTAATAAAATTCGATATGAGCTTCTAATCTATGTGATCATGTACTATAGATGTACATGAATCAATATTATCCCACTGTTTCAAACCGTAGAGTTAATCTTTACAGGAGTTTTAATCTGCAGATAAAATATCTAAATTTCTCTAAATCTAATATCTTATGATCTGAATAAATCCTTGAATTTAAATTCCAAACGGGGAAAATTTCACTCTCTTCCGTTTGAACCACGAACGCGAAACGACGCAAGTGGCATCCTTAAAATTCGTGATGTAACTGTTATCTAACTTAACTACTGCAGCGAGTGAACGCAAATTGACCTGAGTAGCCTACTATCCCTAGGTAGCTGCTTCCTTATCGTATTATATTAATAAAGATATAAAGTTGTCAAATATTTCAAGTTTATTCACATATAGGTTAAAAATAATTTTATGTGTATTATATCCTTTTGATGCATAATTTTTTTTTATTATTATGGAAAACTATTTCTGTTGTTTGAAGTTTTGTACAAGATTTTCTTCCAAATTTTTCAAAAAAATAATTAAATTCAATTACTTATTATATCTTATAAATTACACTCTACGTTTCTGACCTTGCTTTTTAAATAACAAAAAAGTCTATACTTCAGTTAAAATAATTTTTAATTATTAAATTTTGTGCTTTATTACTAAAATTTAAATTATTTAAAATTTAATTGAAGAATAAAATCATGTTGTTTATTTTTAATATTTCTCTCCTATACGCAAACACATGACTATATATTTGCAAACTGGGCTTTGATAACGAAATACAATGAATCATAATGTAAAACTATCAACAATTTCTGCAATCCATTTTGCGTGAAAATGGACGCATGAACGATAATATTTGTTGAACACATTCATTTCGAGAACCGATAAAACGTATTCTAGAGAAATAACAAGGAAATCGGTTAAACTGATTCAACACGCCGAGATTCTGTAATCTATGAAAATAAATAATGTTCATTTTATTTTTTATTGGGAAATCAGTTTTCCTATCTGTTCTTACCATTGAGATAAATCAACGGATCGAAAAACGAAAAGAAGCTCATATCAGTTCTCGCTTTTTTGTTTTCTAACATAAAATCATTTGTAATCTTCGCAAGGTTTATTTGTATATATTTTTACGCATAGTTGAGGAAAGATGTAAAGTACTCATATTTCAAAATTTAAAATTTGTAAAACCGTTTGCATTATTTTACTGTTTGTATTATTTAATAACTCTCAAGTTTTCTTTTTTTTTTCTTTATTTGATTCTGGTTGTTGAATTTATTTTACTTTTTCCTACCCTAATATTATTATTTTTTTTTTGTATTCTATGAAATAAAGCAAACATATGGGACATAGATTTATATTAACAAATACTATTAAAATGTTATATTTTTAAAATTATTGTTAATTTGCTAATTCTGCTTTCTAAAATTAAAATTTAACATTTCTAAATAATAACGATTGGTTTAATGCATAAGCATATAATGAATATTCTAATTATATATTTTTCGATTTATCACACTACCGAAAATGAATATATGAATGAAGGTACACTATCTTTACAAAATGTTTTTAAATGTCTTATATTTAGCAGGAGATTTAAAGTCAAAAGTGCGGGCAAAATTATTTTCTGAATTGTGTTATAATATTACATAACATAAAAGCTCATTCTCTCTTCCTCACATGACATAACTTGTTAAAAAAATTTTAATTTCAACATTTTTGTGCTATCGGTATTATAAATTATTCGCTAAATGTAAAAAAAAAAAACTCGATGCATGAATTAAATAAAAAAAGAAATTTATAGGTCATATATTCATAGGAGTGAAAGAGAAATTGATACTAAAATCAAAATTATTTGAAGTTTTCTTTTAATGTGGTCACTTAACGTAGACAAATTATGTTAGTCTTCCAGCGGAAAAAGCTGAAGTTCAAAACCCGTGTGACATAAATGTCAATAACAATCTTTAATAACAAAGGTTAATTTTTCTTCAAGAGATTTACAGCTCAGCAGAACAATAATTATTATACTACTACCACTATAATTAAATATACAAGGAAAACTCTACTTTGTCTCGTCTTTAATAATAATTGGAGATTGTCCTGGACGTGTTTTAAGTCAGATTTGATTTCTCATTTACTTTCCGTTTTCCATCATTTTTTTCCGGTCCACTCCTCTTCTCAAATCCATCCATGTTCCAAATAACATAAAACAAATACATATTATTATTATTTCCTCCCTTTTGAAGTATGTTTTTGAACGACGCATAGTTACATTTTAATTGCTCTTTTTTGAGTAGAAAAATATATGTTTGCAAATCTCAATACCAGTTGTGTGGAATAATATTATTCAACACTAGCTGTTATACTCTAACGTCGCACTGGTGATTAAAAATGGAACAATACAGGCAGAAAGATAAAAATATTTTTTTTAATGAGTACGAACTTTGAAATATAATTTTATGGAAAGAGAAAATTAGCCTTCTAGGTAAGAATGATTTAGTAATAACTTAAATACGTTCAAATAGTAATTTGAAACCCAACAATTGAAACTTTGACCTTATGCTTAACATAACTAATCACATCGTGTCGAATAACAAAGCTGGATTTGTGCTCTAAATAAGCAATGGAAGAGAAGAGAAACAAGTCATCAGCCTCAATTCTGAATACTTTACACTACATTTTATACTAAATCAATCATTCTAAGAATCATAGCAGGCAACAAGTTAAAATAAAAAATAAAAGAAAAACATCGATAATTACAGATAGTTTAAATAAATAACAGAGGCAATTAAAACCAAATCCACTGCTAGCTTATAACAGAACCTATAAACTAGTTTTTTTTTATATGTATTGAGGTAGTTTTCCCAAAGCAAATTCCTAACCATCACGAAGTCTAAAATATAAAAATTTAGCATTAATTTCAGGAATCAATCGATAAAAAAATTGTTTCCAAAGTGCAGACATATTAAATATGAAAAAAATTAATTCAACAGGCAACCACTTAGCGATGAAAGACAATCGGTAATTCTCCAAATGTGGAACATTACAGTAGATTTATTGACCTTTGCATGATTGCTCAACGAAAGCGCTAATTTGGTGATTTTCAAAATCGTGCTAAGTTGCAGGGCTAAAGAGTATTTTAACCATCATCCTGAACTAAAATAAAAAATAAATTAGGGATGTTAAAATAGGTTAAGTAATTAGAAAAATACAATACAGAAACTATAGGTTAAATAGTCAACTAAGAGCTGGAATCTGCATTAGAAAGTCTGATTAAATCTGCAGATTTGAACTGAACGTGTATTTCAGGCAATACAATTCACTAAAGATGAGATATCATACATTTCAATTAGAATTCACTAAAACTGACAAATAAAATATTTTGATTGTACTGTGAGAGAAAATAGGATTTTCCAAAGCAATATAATTCACTAAAAACGACAAATAAGATAGTTCATTTACAACTCAAAAAGAAAGATAGGCTTAGCAGGAGACAATACTTGGAATACATTTGACCAATTAAAAATAGCAATAAAATTAACAAGAATACAAACATGTGAATTACAAAACAAAAGAAAAAAAATTAAGTAGGCAGTCTATAAAATACAATAAGTATATAGAATAAATTATTTTTAAAAGTTTTCATATAGCAGTAATTCAACGTTTGTTCTTGTCACCATTTCAACACAGAAAACTGTTGCCAAATTAAAACCAACTTTCCGAAGAATTTTTGTAGCACTTTTTCAAATAACATTCTTTCAAGATGAGGATTCATTCACAAACAATTATATTTATAGCACAAATAGCTAAAGGAATCATAATAATTCTTTTCTGAAGAAGAAATTATTAAACAAAACTATATAAAATTACCTGTAAGAAGATGGTATACTATGACATCATACGTGGCGTTAAATAACATTTAAAAAAAAATCCCTTATAAAGCCTAAGCTTGAGTTTTAAAAAAAACATTTCGTGGGGCACACTATCAGAATTCACAGATTCATTGTATTAAATGTCATGCTCATATGTTTCGTAAATTCTCCTCTATGCTGTCAAAAATCTCAAACCTCTTTTTTAGACATGAGCTTACACAGATTGAATTGCGCATGCGTATTAAAGACAAATTTACTTAAAATTTAAATTATAACAAATTAAAGGTCAATTTCAAAAAAAGGCTCCTTGGTGCACACTATCAGTATTCGTGGATTCTTTGTATCAAATTTCATATGCATAGGATGTGGACTATAGGAGAGATGTATTTATATGCATTTTTCAGATCTTATTCTATCGCTATGCCACCGATAGAAACAGCTGACAATCACATTCTTCTTTTTACTAAATATTAAAAAAAGTAGTAATTTTAATAACATTAGTCATTAAATACTGTTCTTAAATATTCTTCCACGAAAATTCACGATTTCCTTCTTTCTTTTCTTTTCAGAAATAATTTTTCTAATTTTCAATCACTAACAGCATCGCTTTTTTAGTAGCAGTAAGATTCATTGAATCATAATGAATTATCAGCCAATAAATCATTAACTTATTTTATTCTGTCTGTGTTGTGATAAATAATCAAATTGTTTCACAAATGTGGAAAATTAATCGCGTCCTCAACTAAAGATTATAATTAAGAATTCTTCTTAAAGGCAAATAGTAAAATTGCAAATACTGGTTCCGAGTCCAATAAACAAATGCAGATGGATGCAAATCTGTATTGTATTCTAAGGAGATTACTTCACACCTTCTCGCATCTATGTTATGGGCTTGTCAATATCGCTACTTCTAACTCCTTTGATCTCTAATCTCTCTAAGCACTTCAATCTATCTAATCTATAATTTCCTAACTACTACATTTATTATAAAGCAATGCTAATTTACATAAATCTGTGTTTTTTTTTACATTGCAATGCTGTCTATTCGAACAATATAATGCAGTAGCTTTGAATATTAGTTAAAAGAATAGTGTGAGAATCCGTTACAAAATTTCTACAATAAATAATACAATCTCAATACACTATTGCTTAACTTTAAGTATATTTATTGATAAACTATTTTATCAGCTATTTCTATTAGAAAATAAGTCAAGATAGAGTTGGTATTTAATAAAACTATTTAAAAAATAAAACATTATTTTCACTTATGACTGTATGCCTAATTTAATAAAATGTTAAGTAATACGGATACACAATTTTTCTAACAAGAGCTTAGTTAATTATCTTCCTTGAACTGAAAACGTATTTGTATGATCCTGTCGTCTTAGTTATGCCCAGAAAAGTCTGAAAAATGCATATCAAAACATCTACTTATTAAAGTCATATTCAAAACATCTACTTATTAAAGTCATATTCAAAATCTGAATACTCGTATGGCGATTTATAAGCGTAAAGTTTGGCGAATTCAATACACAATCAGTATGAAACCTTTCTGTGGAATTTTGAAAACTGTTATATGTAAAACTCAAGAGAATTCAAAACCTAAATCTTTGAGAAAGGAATATCAGTTTTAGAGTCATACCCATTATTTTGTCGCATCTCAAAAGAATTTAAAGTTAAATTATATTAAAAAGTTAAGCTATTTGTCGATGTAAACAATTCATGTATATCCACTCCGTGTGACTTTTAAGACAAAGAAGTCTGATTGTTTATACAGGGTGTTTCCAAAATTAGACCGTCGAATTTAGAGGGATAATAGAAGGCATGTACAACATTTCAGAAATACTAAGAAAGTTGAATTTACATGATTGGCATGTTGACTAGAAACCATGTATTAATAAAAATTATTAAATATAATACTTTTATTTCCACCATTCGTAATATTTTAGTCTACGCAAATTACTAAAAATGAATTATTCTGAAACAAGATTTTATTTTATTCATTGTTTAGGTATGAGAGAGATTGATGAAGGATGTAGAACAATATAGGATAATATCCCTTAAGTATGAGAAACATTTTATGAAAATACTAATATATGCCATTATATAATAACTATTTATGTGTTCAAATAATTTTAGAATTTTTAAAAATTTATGTCATTTTTCTGAAATGTTTTCATGTTCCTCAAGAAATAGTAAATAATCTTTTTTTAGTTTTAAATATTAAAAAAAAAAATATCATAACTTAGAATCGTATATTGCATAAATTAAGATCTTGAAACAAAACAAATAACAAAGAAAACGACAGCTATACCATATTACTAAGATATTTTCTAGAAGCAAGTACGTTAAAACAATATTAAATTAATAGCTTCTGTTATCTCAAGACTATACTCTTTGAGAATGCTATAGTTCAATCATAAACTCGTAATAAATTCGGTGTTTGCTTACGCATGCACACACACACACACACACACACAGCACACGCACACGCACACACACACACAATAATACAATGTGCAACACCACACCGGCACAACGCACGACACACACACACACACAGCAGCATACTAATAATATCAGCCTAGATATATAATAGCATAATGCACGACTAGACATCAACTCCCAGGAGATAACTCAGATGAGCTCGTAACATAAACCAGGTCTTTCTTAGAGTACTAACCTTTGCTTAAACATGTCAAAATTTTAAGTCGATCTGGACCAGAAAATGTGAGTTTATGGAGGTTGGAGTAAAGCGTTTAGAGAGTTTAAAACGGAAAAACCGAGTTCGTGTTCTGATAAAACATTGTTTTTAATGGGTAAAAAACACCTGCAAGGAACAATGGATTGAAATGTTACCGGACTTTGTCCATGCAAAGCGATTTGTCGGTGGTTTGCCGAGTTTAAACGTGAGTCGTACCGACACAAATGGACCAGGAACCCTCGGTAGACCAGTGGGAAGCCAGTTACACGGAAAAATGAGTGAGCTAAAGAATTATAATGAAAGATCGTAACAAAGTGAGCTCCATGAGATTGCTGAGATGGCATGATATCTATATGGAAGGTACTTACTGGAAAAGGTTTGTGGTGAAGTGAAAAATTTTTCCATAAGTGCATGATTGCGGTACTTGATTGGAATACAAAAAACAACAGCAACGAGTCGATGATTCAGAAAGCATGTTTATCATACACTCCTCA
>BMAW01050936.1:199797-241679 GCA_019974015.1 Nephila pilipes | reverse complement strand
TCTTTAATCTTAAAGGGAAAAAAGTATTAATATACTTTTTTAATATTTTTTTGTTTCTAAAAGAAACTTATATCTTAAATTGAAAAGTTCTTGTAGCAATACTTTTGAAATGTCTGCTTTAAAAATGCAAAGTGAATTCTACTTTTTTTTATTGTTTATTTTTTTCTTTACTTTTTATTAAAAATGTATCAGTTTTAATCTTTTTTATATTTGTCTTTTGTTTTTTATTATTTTATGTGTTAAGAGATTTTTAAATAAATTGTGTTATTCTTCGAAACAGTTCTGGTCAATACAAAGAGCCACATTGCATGCCTTCTATATAATAGTTGTTCTTTTTTGTATATTCTTTTACGCACAATTTGTGTACTTTCTTATTTTCTTTTCGTCAATTGGCCAATGAGAAAATTTACTGTCATTTGTCTTCATTATTTTATTACTGAAGGTTCTGCATTTTTATATTTTATTTTTCCTATCAGAGATGTTATTAAATTCATTCTAAATTCTTTGAAACTGAGTTTTAACTTAGTTTGGCAAGACTTAAATATAAGAAACACAACAATATCGATGACGCTAAAGAATAATTTTTTGTCAATTTCCCAGTTTGTCTAGCAAAAGTGTTAGTGGATGCCCTGCGGTCTCCTAAATTAACATATCCCATGTGGTTGTGGTAATCTGCCTCAGTGTTTTGCTTGGAAGTTATTAATTTTTCTTTTTTCCATTCAGAAAAGTCACCATCAAATTTTTTTCGGGTGTCTATCAACAAAATTTTCTTTATCTAAATCTTTCATCAAATTCTAAATCTTTATTTCTGCAAAAAAATTCATATTCATTCTAAAAATTCGAAGAAAAAAACAAGAGAAAAGAAAAATCTATCGTTCATAGACAGCGTAAAGTCATCGAATGGAGTATTTTTTCGAATTTGATTGTTCCTAAAGATCGCCAATGATAAGGAATTCGCACACAACTGATAACGTTGGCGAAAAATATCCCCACCCAATCACAGGCAATAGAAGCAAAGTTGTAAAAAGTGTTAGTGGAATTTATAAAAGGGTCTGCTCAAAAACAGGGGGAAAGAACTGTTTCTAGATAGCTTGGTGCAGCAGTTTTACCGGAGCCGAAGCAAGCGACAAAAACATTTTTGGTACAGCATAACTATGTACCGCCGATGCGTAAAGATTAATTTAGACGTGTCCGTACATCTACACAAGTTAAGCGTTAATTGGGAAGTCCAGTGGAAGTAACTACTTCCTGAATGATTGACAAAATACCCGATATGGTTTTGAGAGACTGATGAATCAAAGGGAACAAGATAGTTTAAGATCACTGGCATATTGAAAGGTACAATTTTTTGATTTTTCGTGAAAAGTTAAGTGTGAAATAATATCGACGAGTTGCGAGCCACGTTTGCTTTCAGTGAAAAATAAACTCAATCGTCTGATTATATTTAAGCGCTCTTTTGCCTTAACCCTGACGAATTTCTGCATCGATTCAGAATAGTGGACGAAACGTGGATAAATTACTACATTCCAGAGAAAAAAAAGAGACAAAAGAGTGGGTTTTTTAAGCCGTACAGGCTCTCAAGAAAGTAAGGACGGTGAAATTGGCTGGCAAGGTAATGGCAATGGGTTTTTGGATGCATATGGAAACATCTACACTGATTAAAATTGAAAAAAAGAAGAAAAAAACAATACTTGGAGAGTATTAAGCATCGTTGTTGCATTGGTTGAAGAAAGAAATTTAGAAAATAGGTCCTCATTTGAAAAAAAAAAGAACTTCTTCCATCAAGAAAATGAATGAATTTACGCTTATACAGTTTCGATGGCCAAAATTATGGAATTAAAGTTCGAGTCATGAAAATTTCATCGTATTAATCTGATTTGGCGCCCAGTGACTTTTTTTTTATTTAATTTCAAAACTTTAACAAAAATTGGCCATTCCCAATGCCATTCTTGAATGTAAAGGCCATTCCAATTCAATGCCTATCTTGAGAACCTTTAAAAATCTTGCATTTTAGATGGCTTAAAAAATTTGAGAAACGCTTAGAAAATTATATAGATTCAAAAGGATTATGTTGAAAATTAAAAAAAAAGAACCCTTCCTAAAATGATTTGTTTTCCTATCCTTTTCTTGTACTTATTTATAGATCCTTATTTCTTATATATGTTTTGAAGGGGAAATTCATTATTAAATTTTTTTTAAAATTATAAAGCTAAGTAGTTAGTTTAATCTATTTAAGGATATGGATTTGAATTAACAAAATTATATATATATATATAAATATTTTCAACTGTGGTTTAGTGAAAACTGAATTTGCTGAAATTCCAAGTGACTAGAATCATTTAAATGATTGACATTTGGCAGCAGAATAGTTCTAGAACTTTTTGGCATAAACTTTACCCCTTTAGAATTTCAATTTAGTATACTCGATATAGAAAACAGATATATATGCTCTTTGCCTTAAAAATTTGAAAATATTCTTATATGTTTCTGAATCCAACATTTAAATATTTCCTGCCTTAACTTTTTTTCTTTTTGATTTTATAAAATTTTAGTCCTAAAATGTTCTCTATTTGCTTCAATTCCTCACGCATTTCCTCCTCTTTCATACAGAAAGATTTGCTTGATACAGGCCCCTTTTACGTATTGAATGAACTTACGTATCAAAAGATGAACATTTGCATATACAGGTTCTTCGACTCAATTTTACATTCAATGTTTCAAAAGTTTTCAACGGATATGTGACTGGTTTCTTACTGACTTTTCTAAAGGTGTATTCAAATGTAATTTTTCAGAATTATTTTATTTAAATATATATTGCTCTTATTTCTCCTTAAAGAACATTGTTTTTACCAAGAATTGTATTAATTTTGAAACAATATATTTCCAATAATAACATGAGGTGCACAGGATTATTTTATTGAGATACAACTTTATGTATATATGTTTCTCTTTATGAAACTAACTGATTTCAAGGATTCAGGTTTTATTTCTAAATAGAATAAATATGTTTTGTAATTTGTATTTCCTCTTTTAGAGTATCAGAAAACCTCATATTTATTCGTTATAATATATTTTAATAAGAATAATTTATAAGCTGAAAGCTAAATTAATCATTGAGTAAATATTTTAAGTTAGAGAAAGGCAAAATATTCAAATTTCAAAGAAATACGTATATGTTCCATGAATTCAGCATAACATATAAAGTACACTGGGTGTTTCAAAATATACTGATAAATTGAAAGGTCCCATAGAAAGTATCAAGAGATGAAAACTTACCATAGAACATGAGGTCGCAAACAACAGTGAGAAGGGAAAATCACCCAAAATGCTTTCAGGGTCTTAAGTCAAGATAGAATGTTAAAAATACTATATGAGAACCCCAAAAATATTTTTCTTATTAACCATTACAAAAGTAGTTGGAAGTGGCATCCCCTAACCTCAGTCTATAACAACATAAAAATGATTCCCGAACTCATCCGAAAATGTCAGGTATGTTTTTGAATTCTGCCTCAGCGACGACAATACGAGTTATATGATCCTTCGGTATGTACACAGGCGTCGCATATACGAGGGATTTAAGATGGCCACATTGGAAAAAGTCACAGGGATTAAATTCCGTTGAACATGGTGGCCATTCAACATGTCTCGCGCGTTCAATCCACTTTCTTGTGTATGTTATGTCGATGTGATTACTTACCTGGAGTATAAGCTTCGCAGGGGCACCGACATTCATTAACCATAAGTCTCTTTCCACTGCAGTCAGTACACTGCAGAATTCAGTGAGGATCTGTTACAAAACAACAAAATACGATGCTGCATTCCAGCGTGCAGACGACAAGTGTACGGCTCCCAGTGCCAATCTCAGAGGATTCCTGCCCAAAAGTTGACGTTAAATCTTTACTGATATTACCACGGTACATTGGCATGGGGATTATTCATCGTTAACACGTATACATTATGCGTGTTGACAATACCAATTTGCGTGTAAAGCTGTCCTTGTCAGTAAATAAAACAGTGGCAAGAAATTGAAGATTAGAAAATGTGGTGACATCAAACATCCAGCGTACGAACTGTTCACAATGGGGATATTCGTCTTCGGTTTGAAATTATACCTTTTGGTTTTGAAAGGGGTAAATCTTTGTAGTATGCAGAAAATTCCAGATCGCCGCATGCAGAACATCTCTTTCA
Organism: Nephila pilipes; assembly: GCA_019974015.1. Lineage (NCBI taxonomy): Eukaryota > Metazoa > Arthropoda > Arachnida > Araneae > Nephilidae > Nephila > Nephila pilipes. The sequence goes on along the minus strand of BMAW01050936.1, from coordinate 237,491 downwards.
GCTGCAATTGCTCATCTACTTGTCGACGGGAAATCGGTAATCTGTTACAGCATGGTGCTTTCCATTTTCGAAGTACACAGCGAGATAGTCCAGCATCAGACCATTCTGAGTTGAAAGTTCCTATCTCCCATAGTAATCGACCGATCATGGTAAAAGTATTATGATGCGTACAACGCCTTCCCGAATATTTCTATTGATACATCCGCTATTCTGAGCCACCATCGCCATCTACTTGACCGTACATCAGATGCAAATCAGCGTATTCCTGGTTCTTGTAATCAGCTATTCTGATATTCGTTGAAACAAACAACTAGATGCAAAACATGCTTACTACCTCATCAGCGATAAAGTTTGGTATCTATTTTGGCACAGTTATGCTTTTTTTAGTTAACAGTTAATTTACCAGTTAAGCTATAAATATTTGGATACTTCTGCTAAGAGGATAAATGTCTATCCCATGGGGCAGGAATAAACACTCCAACAGTCCGCGGTAAGTGGGTTCTGCACAATGTATTCATGGATGAACTGACAACCATCTTTTGTCTCTTCTAGATTAAGAGCCTCCTTTTTTTCTCGATTTCACTCTCTCAAAGGGGTATACAATCCCAAATTCTATGGTAAGTTTTTATTCTCTTGATGTGTTCTATAGCTTTGTGAATTTATCAGTCGCATTTTGAAGCACCTGTATAAAAAAATTGCTATCAATCACAATATTTAGTTTTGCTATCAATTACAATATTATCAGGATATTTAGTTTTCTCTACGAAGTATCAATGGACTTGAAGCATTGGTCTCTTCTTCGTCTCTTCTTTAAAACTTGGCTTATTTTTACTTCTTAATCTTTAATAATGTTATTGAAGTGTTGAGTACTGTCAAATGGAATAAAATTTGATATTTTGAAAATTCATTTCTCTCCAAAAGTATAAAAGAAGCATTTTTTTTTAAAAAAAATGAAAATAAAAATATCACCTTCAATATACTGTTGAATATCAAATACATTGCTGTATCTAAACAGTTAAAATACTATGTGTAATGCCAGATGGCTCCATCATTCAGCTTTTATTTGTATTTTAAGATTATATATCTTGATGAAACATTTAAAAAGAAAGCGTAACTTCCAAATTAAATATACATATAGAATAACCTTTTTCCATTAGTAGGAGTAGTATTTGCTCTACAAATCTCTTAAAGGTTAATATAAGTTACTACATGTAATGATATATTGCATTTGATAAATTTCAATTATTTAAAAGCTTGAGAAGTTTACAGTTGTAAAATATATTCATTGAAAATGGTGTATTTTGAGTTTAGAGAGATAGAGAGAATATTCTGAGAGAAATTCTAGTATTTTCTCAAGATATTTGCATATAAAGAACAATAAAGAAAATATCAATACTTCTAAGATTTACTTATGTCTTACGACTTAGGTAAATTGTTTTACCTGAATTTCAATTCTAAATTTACAGAGCAAGAAAAAAAACGTATCAACGTTACCAAATCCCTTTTCTTCAAGAATTTGTAATTTATAGATCAAAAGTATAAGCTTAATTTATTTTTAATAGTCTTTTTTATTTCTAATAGTCTTTACCTAATCTAATTAACTCAGAAATTAGATCTTTTGAAGATTTTGTTCTATATAGTTCTTTTAATTAACAGCAAAATATATAAGCTAAAGTAATTTTTTTTAAATTTATAAACTAATTAAATATTTCTTTTAAATTACTAATGAAGATTACTCTCATTCCATCCCACTTCAGTTCAATCGATTTAATTAAATTGAAACTAAAATTCACATTCAATTTATACATTGAATTTAAAAAACAGTTTATTTTTTTAATAAAAAAAATATTTATATTTAAATAAATTGGATTTCATGACAAAAGAGTTCTCTCCACTTTTAAAAATTTTATATAAATTCCCATTAATTTAAGAAATACAAACAAATGTCTTTAAAAATTGCGATTTTTAAAAATTCATAAGTAAAACATTTCTGTTGTCATGATCAGTTATGAAATATATTAAAAATGTAAATTTTTTTAAGGTCATTTCATTAATTTAATCCGGAATGTACTTGAAAATCTTTTTGAGGATAGATTCCCTAACGATTTTTAATTAACTTATCAAGTACAAATAGTAATTAAGAATTTGGAGAAAGAATCAATGTAATTTCAAGTTGTTTCAATTACAAACTTTATATTACAAATTTTACTAAACAGTAATTTTCCTCATATAACCGGATATTAAAGACATTTGATACTTGATAACGTGTAATGTATAATGAATTATAAACATTTGGTGTCAGATTACATTATAAAGAAATCGAAACCACTAAATTCAAATTCTTCTTCCATCAAGTTAATTCAAATAAGTTTTATTTACATTTATATAAATTTTGTAAATTAAAAGAGTAAGTATATATATATAAGTATAAACTCTCTCTGTATATAATCTTTCTGAAATACAAAAATTTTTCTTCTATTTTAATGTATGCTTTTATGCTAATTTCATGAGTTATTTTGAATTATTACTATTTCCATTGTATAAATATCACATATGTAACATATGATATTTATATGAAAATAAAATCCTGCTAAATTGCAAATTATAACCACAAAATTTTATTCAGAAACATTATTAAAGTCGAAAAATTAAATACTGCTGAATCAAATTAAACAATCAGTAAACTGTCAAATAAAACTAAAAAGAATTAAAATTTTATCAACGGAAAAGTATACAAATTCATATATTTAAGAAAAAAAATTTTTGAATTACTGAATTTTTTTGAAATACTATTATTTACAAAATAATATTGATCCAAGACAAATATAAGCCCTTTGTTAAAAATTATAATCGATAAAATTACAAAACCGCAATGAAAAATTCGAAAGAAAAAAATTATTGAAAATTTCAAATAGAAATATAATTTAAATACTGTGCATTATTTTGGTATGGAAAAATGTGCTTAAATTAGTTTCAAAGATTCAACCATCATATATTTAGTACATATATTATCATCAGCGTGGCATAGACCGAGAATAATAATAAAAATGAAAATACTATGAAACAACAAAGATTCAAAAATGAAAAAAAGGAAACAAGTAAACAGTATATTTCAACTGTAATAAATAAAATTAATTTTAAAGATAAAATGTAACCATTAATACATACATATAAAAATACTTTAAATATAAAAAAAATGTAATAGTACAAATTATAAGAATATAAAATTACATGTGCATGTAAACACACATATAAGTTACAAATTCGGCAAATAACTATAATCATATTAAAGAATATATATATATATATGATTTCTACATTATTTATATTGCTAACATTTCATTTAACTTCTTAATGTATTTGTTAATTGTAAAAAACATTTTAACTATTTAATTTAATATAAATTTTAAGTAATATACATACACACACATACATGTATATAATGTTAATTAGACGTAATTTTGATATGTACATAATACTAAATTAAATTACATTTATAATGTTTGAAAACTAAATTTGTAATAAAACTATTAGAGCTAAGCTATTAAGATTTTATGCCTTACAGTTATTATAAAATAGATTTTCTTAGGTTTTTTTTTTGATTATCAAATCGTTATAATCAAAATAACTTGAAAATCTTTTAAGCTGCTTACTTATTTTAGTAACTTAACTATACTTAGATATGAAATGCATGTCATAGTGGCCTTTAGGATGAAAAGAAGTTTTAAATTTCAACACCTGGAAAATAAAACGTAATTATTTGAAAGCTTTTTTCATCATAAATAAACGTTCTTTGATTTTTGAATTACTTTATCAAGTAAGAACTATCTCACTCACTCATTGCAAATGTATCTATATAAGGATAAAAATGCAACCAAATTGTTTGTTTCCCTTCATTAAATATAACGAAGATAAGAAAGAAAATCGGGGGTAGAAAAAAAACTCGAATTTAATTTAACTTACCGTATAACCTAGTAATTAATCATATTTTCTAATTGAGTGATCCATCATATTTTGGCAGAACATGAAGTGTCTTTCTTTTGAATCCATATAAGTGAAAGTTCATTAAAAATTCAGAAATTATATTGTTGAGCATATGTAAATAGGTTTTATTTCTGATTGTCATTGTTTATTAACGTTTCACTTAAAATGAACAAGAGGACTTATCGTGATGTAATTCTCTCCGTAAAGTGATAAGGTTGCACTGCATCTCCTGTCTCAAAATTTCGATATCTGCCCATCTGCAAACGGCGGGTTTTATTGACATTAGGGTTCAAGCCAAGGATTTATCAGAAACTACTCTAGGAGTTGAGTTCGTGACCATGAACAATATACTACCTTGTGTATGGTTAAGAATAGAGGACAGATGAAACTTATGTTATTTTTGAAGGGAGGACAGATGAAACTTACATATTTGCTAAAATGCAAGTTTACCTGATACTTCGTTTGTAATTATAGGAGAAAATGATTTCTTTTTATTTAAAACAATGCGTTATACATATACTGGAAGAAAATTCTTATTCAATATAAAACTGGTGAAGGCATACGTTTCCTTTATTATATCAGTATTTATAAGACAACTTTTCTTTGGCATAATAACTATAGATTATTGAATGCCCTCAGGAAAAGTCACAAATAATCAGATATTAATTATATGGTTTTAAGAAATTTGAATGTGATTAACAGAACCTTTCTAGGTACTGCATCATAAAAACTTTAGGTTTTGCTATAAATTTGAGAAAAAAAAAGTAGTACAACTTAAAGTTTATGAACTTAATGGTATTTTATTTTGAAATCATCAATTATCACTGGAATTTAAATGCTTGATACAACTAATATAGTTTGAAATAATATAAATATATTTTGTTACTTAAATTGTTTAAATATTTGATACAAGCAACGGTATAACGAAAAGTGTATAACATAATTGAAGCATTAATTGTTATAGCTTGAAGTTTGTGAAAACTTTACATGATTGCAAGTTATTTCAATCACTTAAAAATAAAATTATAACATGTATTTGATTAAATATTACTGCATGGAGAATACTAGGTAATTGCAAAGCTATAAGCCTCAAAGCTAATACTTTTAAAAATACATATTAAGACATGTAGTAATGCATTAATTCACCCTTTATCCATTAATTCACCTTCCAATATAATTATAATAATATAGTCACTAAATAAGACCATCAAATAAAGAGGACGACAGATAATAAACAAGACATGTTTATTAATTTCTTTAAATTATGATAGTATATTATTTGTTCCCTGTGTATATCTATCTACTTACGCTTAATACTCCTCAATCTAATTTAGAATCAATAAAATGTTCTAGCTTACCAACTCATTCGGTTTCGAGAAAATTAATCAAAGAGATTAATGGTCCTATCAATAAATATTTTTTGATTTAAGACCACTCAATGAAGAATTCTTTATCAAAGTCAATCTGTTACTGATAATCTGAACTGCTGATTATTTACTACTAGTTTCACTACTATCTTTATTACCATTTCGCTACTTAATTCATGTTCAACACTCCTTTTGCTTTTATATAAATTTGCATGCATCCATTCATTACGATTCTAACGTTTATCTAATTTGCATAGTAACATTTCATTTTATTTGAAAGGACCTGTAAATTTAAATATTGATAAAAAATAAATTCAGTTGTAAGTTAAGGGAAGGCTCACGAGTAGCCCACAAAATGTTGAAATATTTTTTTGTAGTTTCTTTGTGATTTATGTTTTTAAAGATATTTTTATGTGTTAAAGTAAATTTTCCAGCAAGGAAGATATTTTCGTTCTCACATTTAAGGAAATTACTTTGTGAGTTAAACCTGAATTACTCTTAGGAAATGAAATATTCTCTCAATTCTAGTTTAATCGAATTCAGTCCACCCTCTTTATGCGCAAGGGGTATTTGTATAGTGAATAATTTAAAATTATCAACAAAAGCACAACTGCTATTTGTAGAATAAATTATGTTATTTATCAACAGTAAAAAAATAAAAACATTTTATTATTTATGTGACTCGTTTATATTAATGTCAAAGAGATGAGAGTATAGAATCAATTTCCAAAGGAAGAAAAAGAAATACATCCAACTCATATAAATCAATTTAATACAAAAACATTACTTGGGCAATGCTTGTCTCTTCCATATAGTTTAATATCAAAGTATTCTCATTGATTCGATTTCTAAAATTAAATTATATATATATAAACATTCTAGCAGGCTCTCTCTATATATACTATCGCAAAAGATCATGCGTATTTCCTAGATACGGTACAGTATTTAAGTGTGTTAATGTGAAAATGTGGTTATAATTAGTTAAGTATTAATAATTACATTTTAATTGATAGATATTTATATAAGAATAAGATGAAACAATGCAAAATAAAACATATAAGCCTATAAAATGACCAAGTATTATAGAAATTGCATGAAAATAAAATAAATGGATTTGGTGATATTTCGGTCGAAGTTTTAACATTCCTAACATAAATGCTTAAAGATAATATGATATTTTAAAAAATGAACTCAGTTTAGGAAGAAAAAGAAGAAAAATCAATTTCATAGTCATTTTTATTACATTCCGTATATATTTTTATTATATTCTCCAAATTCTTCAAAGTTAGTTCCACTTCCATAGAAAAGACCAGCCAAATAAAGCAAGTCCAAAAGAGCTTCTATTTGTGCTCCATCCGTATCCCTGGCATCCCTAAAAAGAGTATAATTAGGCTTCATAGAACAAATATACTTTTTAGTCTCTTCAACTATGCTTTCGGTTACACAATCAGAAATGAGACATTTCAATATATCCAAAATATCTATTATATCTTTGGTTTGCCCGATAACTGCAGGAATATGGATATATATGCTACTAGGCTCTCGTTTGGTTTTCTTAGATTTATTTTTCTGCCATTTCCATGACTCGATGATGTTTCTGTTTTCCTTCGGTGGCCTATATAGGTATCTGTAGTTCTATTGTCATTGTTTTCGTCTTCTGAATTGCTTGCTGCATTCATTCAGTCTCCAGATCATCTTCTCTAATTGAAATATGTTCTTCTTCATCTGTATCACTTTCATCTAAAACTATGGCCTCATCATCATCACTCTCACACAAAAATATGTTTATTATAGTCTCAAGGTCTTTAGGATCCCTTTTGTTGAATTTTTTTTTATCCGCCATAACTGAAAAATAAAGAGCGGAAATGAATCAGGCAATATGAACAGTCACACGTATATGACAAATACAGCGTCTTTATTCTAATCCTAAAAGTTATTAAACACAAAAATAAATCAAATCATAATGTTTAAGTCTAAAACAATAAAGTTATTTCGAAACAACAAAGAAAGTCAGATGTAACAAAAATTTACCTAGACAGTCATGCTTATCTCTAAAATACACAAAACAGACTTGCAGAGTCCTATTAACGCCTCGAAATCCAAACAATGACTGAAAGTAGGTCAAAAGGAGTGAGAAGAATAGCTAAGGAAAGGAGCTCGTAGTGCCATCTGTCATAAAGATTTAAAACGAAATTGATATCTAGTGTACCTCCCACATACGGCTGGAAGGCTAAGGTAAAAGTAATTGATTGTTAATATCAATAGCAAAATCAGACTTTGAACAAATATCTTATTTATATACATTTCTGTTTTCCTTTCAATATGTTGTCGTATGAAAAGAAAAATAACACAATTTGTTAGGTCTTATATTTTATATTTTTGACATATTAATACTTAATATTTAAGGTATCTTCATTAGGTGCTTTCATAAACGATTATCAGCCTCTGAAATAAGAAACATGTATTTACTATTTTTTTAATAAAAATATCCATTAACTTAAAAATGAAATCATGGCTGGAAAAACGAAGAAATTATTCAACGAAATGGTGTCATACAGAAAATATTGAAATATCACAATTGAAAACTTCGTAATTAAGTATTTGAACAATGTTCCGTACCACTTTCATGAATTATAAGACAGAATTAATATTTTTAAAATCATCTGAATAGACAATTTAAAAAAAATAATGTAAGATTAAAGATAAATTCGAGGTAACAAATATATAATTGCTTAATAACGAATAAAAACAAAAGTTGTGGGATATAGAATTTATTTTAATGTCTAAAAGGTTAAATAGATTGTATATATAATTATAAAATGTTAGACATAACAAATGAAAGTAATAAATTTATTAAGCTCTAAAATTCTAAAAAACAACACTCTTTATGTTATTTTAAGAAAATTGTCAGAAAATGTTGTATAGTTTTTCAGTTTTAGGTATTCTCACATTTATAAGAAACAATTAATATCGCTTATATTATTTTGACAATGTTGCGTTAATTAGAGTTTCAAGGTTATTGATTAGAATTTTTGTAAGCATTATGATAATATCTTAGAGAGGCACTTTTCTGTTTTCAAAATATGTGTGAGTTTCACTAGCTCGTTGAGTTATATTTTTGACAAATATTAATATACACCGAAGCAAAACAACGTAATATTTAAAGATTACGAAATTATTTTCTCACTCCGAAGAATTCTTTTAAAAATTCATTTCTTTGTAGTTATCAAAAGCTGTGTAGAAAAGCGTAAAATACAATATAAGTTGTAATAAGAGAAACTCAAAAGAAATGTTAATCACAAATTTAAATGCACTTTATAATTCATGTTAAAGCACTAAAATGCAAATGTATGCATTTTCAAAATTTCTCATTATTTCATGTGATCCATATCTCTTTCATGAACAATTAATATCAGTTGTTTACATATATTTTATTTACTGACGGATTTTAAAGATTATAATTTGAAGTTATAAACATTTTAACTCAAATAATATATTTTCTATTTAAGCAGAGAGTAAAAATTTAGGAGTTCCGATGTAAAAAAAATTCTACATACTTATCTATTATTCCAACAAAATCAGTGAATGACTTAATTTTCAGTCTATATGCATTCCTATAGAATAATATCCTAAAATTCTTCTATCTAAATTAGGTAAAAAAAATTTTAATCAAAATTCATCCATATATGAAAAAAACTGAAATATAATAAGCAACATCTTCGGGTAAATCTTCAGGTGTATATTGTACGATCATAGCGTTCTTAAGTAAAGAGCTAATATACATTTATGTTTCAATAATTTTAATTCTTAAATAATTACAATTTAATAGTTTTCAACAATAGTTCCCATATATATGTCAAATTACACTCCAAAAACGTCAGTTAACAAATAATATCACAATAAAATAACTTTGAAAAATAATTAAATAACTTTTAAGAAAAAGTTCAGTTAAACTAAGGTGCATTTTCTCAAAATTAACACCAAAATTAGAAGCACTTCCATATTTTTATTTTTTCTAAGTCTTTACAACAAAACAGTGATTTAAAATTACATAAGATACACTTAGAAATGTAAGAAAATCGGCAAGAAAAAGGCACATTTGTTGTTTGCTAAATTAAACTTCTCAATAGTATTTCTTTCTAAATATTTTTAATGATCTTTTTCAAAAAGTTTGGTTTAAAAATCAAAATAAAACTTCAAAATATACCTATAAGTTAAAATTTTGTAACATTTGTTCACTCCAAAGTATGCGCAATATATTACCAGAAATTAATTTAGTTCATATCAGTTCCTAAAGTAACGAAACCTACTAAAAATTCCGTTTTTTATTTTATATGTTAGAGCTCCAAAATTCTTTTTATTTAAAATTAACTAAATAGAGACATTAATCATACTTATATTACAAATATATTTGCATTCTTGCTACAACTTTTACAAATAATATATATATATATATATATATATATATATATATATATATATATATGTTCAGTTCTTTGATACAGTTTTTATAGTTTCCCAAGATTTTTTAAAGATTTTGTGGGATTATTTACAAAAATCATTTATGTTTCACAAACGTTAAAATATTTTGTCTTCTTTATGTCTTAACTTTACAGCTTTTGTAATTTGGATAGTTCTCCACATGCATGTTAATTTATATGTATACCTGCTTTTATGTGATAAACGAATATTTGCTTCTTTTCATTCAATAACGGAGCAAACAACATTACATTAGTTCTATAGTTTAATTTTGTAATCTTAGCAAAATAATATCTGCATAATTACACTTTTCATAACTGTGATGGGAAAAAATCATTACAAAAATTTAAGATTTCTTATAATTATTTTGATTCATTATCTGAATATGTAACAGCCACTAAAATAAAGTTAATTATGTGAATTTCCTAATGACACGAATTTTCTCTATTAGAAATAACCTAGAAAAGATCTTGAAAATAAAAAAAAGACCTACTCGGAACGGAAGAAAATTAATGAATATACATTATCTATGTTACACATTATCAAAGAAAATAGACTGAGATTATTTTAATCAACAACAATTAAATAGCCTGATTATATGCTATCATTATAAAGATGTTTTATATACTAATATTATGTGTATTCCAAATCGCTGTAAATACAGTAATTCTTTTTAATTGTTTATAACCCTTAAAGACAAATATTTGTTGAGAAAGAAAGGTATTATTTATTCAATTTAGTAGAGCATTCTTCGAAATTTCTGCCTTATTTGTAAATATGTTGATGCAGTCATAAAGTTAATGTAATGCAAATAAACACTCAAACAAAATGAAATAGATTATATTTTCCTACAGTTTTTTCTATGTTACTTTTTAAATAGTTTGCACAAGGATTGTAAAAACTTGGGAAAAGAAGACGAATCGTTTCAAAATATTGTATAAATTTGGCTGTTATTGATACTAATCCACCAATCTGAAAAAATTAAAAATTAACAAGCTAACATTATTTTGAACTAAGAAGATAATCACCTCGTAAAGAATATATATTAATTCTAGGAATATTATTCATTGTGAGTGTTTGAAACGGAAATATATATTTATATTTTTTAAAGAGTAAATAAAACTATTTATTAAAAAAATATTCTAAAGCTTGTAACTATGGGCTCATACTTTAAAATTTATAAATTCCTTGAAACTTAAATGTTACTGTAGCCATCAACCAAAGCGATGAAAAATATTCATTGGTTAAAGAAACCGAATGTATCGTTCTATTTTTGTAGACCTTAAGCAAACTCAAAGTCATTCCTCGGCTTTATTTTACTATTCAGAGTGAAGCATTGCGTATAAATGACTTGCAGTTTCTTATTATCATTTGACTTACACACTTTTTTATCGTGAGAGAAAATATTCTAGAAATATATTAATTTCTTGATTATAATTTTAGTTCTCTTTGAAATAGTAAATTTCTAATCAGAAAATCATTTGAAAAGAAATTAAAAAATAATGACAACTTTACAAATTGTTATTATTTTTTACTTTTTAAATAATTGTTCGCTTGGTTTGAAACTGATTTATTTGAAAAATTCATGTAAGATTTAATTCCTGTAATGATTACTAATGAACAAAAAATACGCGTTAATTTATTCCGAAAAAAAAACCTCTTTTCCGTATTGAAAGCGAATTTATAAAAATACCACGCATGTGAAGATTATACTACCTTATTTATAAGAACGCTTAAATAAATGTTATGCTATTACTATTAAATAATACTTTCAATTCTGTCCAGTGTACTTCGATTTAATATATTTGCTTTCATTTTCTATAAATCAATGAATTTTTAAAAGTTAATTGATTCCTTTGCAATTTGACTTTATTAAAATAAATATAATACGATTCGTCATGTATTTGAAACACGAATATATCATGAATGTAATACAATAAATAAATACTTGTAACATGAATACTATAAATTTAATTGTGTATAATTAGACAATTAATTATGTATACTAAGATGTACATCTAAATTTAAAATAATGTCATTAATTAGATTGTCATAGTTTGATGATTACCCATATTAGTGGATGACACCTTATGAATAAAATGGAAGAATAATTAACAGAAAAAACTTTCAAATACCTATGTTGATTATTAATTGATTTAATTCAGAATTAAATATATTTTAAGTTCCTTGAAATTGCAAGTGCTACAATAAATTATTTTCAGGTGATTTCTATGAACCTTTCAAATATATTTTGAAGCATAATTTAGTTCGAAGTTTTTACATTTATCTTGTTTGAAATTAGGCTCTCTAGAAAGTCAGGAAATTATCTAAGATTAATTGTTATCTTTTGTTATCGATGTAAAGTAAATTATAAAAATAATTGAATTTTTTTTTCACTTTTCAAAATTTCTTTAAAGTGCAGCTTCAGGAATGAAACATCAATGTGCCATTTATTTGTCAGAAATTAAAAAATATTTTTGAATAATCTTACACTTCATACTTGTTGATTCTACAATAATCATTACAAGAAATAAGAATATGGGGAAAAATTTAAATTTGCATAGAAATTGTATCAATAATATTATTTCTTAAAGAATTGATTTCTCTCTTTTTATTTTAATTGTTCTTTTATGAATTATGTTTCATCTCAAATTTAATTGCATAATTACATTATAATTTTAGTTTTCATTGAAAATCAAAAATAGTTTATTTATATACATTAGCTTAATTGTTATGGTAGAATAAAAAAATAAAATTGAAATTAAATAGGAAGTACAGAAACAAATACATTTCTGTACTTATCCATCTATCTTGTTAATATTAAGTTATCAGAAGTAATGTAAATAATAAATTGATACTGAATCACAATCAATTTTGAATTCCTTTCAAATAAAGAAAAAGTCAATAATTACTTAAGGTTTAAATAAAGTATTTTATGGGAATAAATAACTTTTTTTGTTTATCAATTGAGGCTTCATTGTTTGTTTATTTGAAATGTTTCTGTAATACTATATCCTAATTTGTAGATTTACACTTTATTCAATAAACTATAACATATTGTCTGTACTTCAAATAAGCAAATGAATATTTAACAATTGCAATATGCAAAGAAAATTAGTGGAAAGATAATCAGGTGATGTAAAGAAACTTTACTTTGCTCAAATGTATAATAACAATTTGAAACATTTATCAAAAATTATTATACAAACTTTCAAAACCCCCAATAAAAACGTTTTTTTCCGATTTTTATCAACGAGACTGTAACAAAAAGTAAACTTTAAAAAATGTAATATATTTTGCATAAATGCTATTACACCAGTGATTTATAGATATGTTTAGCTAATTATGAAGTAAAAGAAACCACAGAAAATATAAATAAATATTATTAACATATATTGTTTACGAAACATATATTTCTTTCAGTGAAATTTGTTATTTAAAAAATGCATATTCAATAATGCAAGTAAACTTCCTTTCAACCATCAGCAAAAATAAACAATATGTATATATATATATATATATATATATATATCTGTGTGTGTTTGTGATAGTGAGTGAGTAGTGAGTGAGTAGTGTGTTTGTGATAGTGAGTTTGATGATTACGACAACTTAAGTATAGTCCTGACATTACTTTGGCAACTTAAAATAATTTCACACATAATTTTGTTGGCCTTATGCTTTACATTTTTAATAACGTACAAAAAAATAAACTTTCAATCAATTTGTGGCTATTAGTAAATATTTCAAATTATTTGAGGAAATAAGGTATAATATAATGTGGTGTACGATAATAACATCGAAGATACATTTGGAACATAGCCTTAAAATATATGTTTTAACAAGCAGTAACTATTTAAGTCCTTCTTATTTATTATTTACTATTGAAGTCATTATAATATTTCGTTAAGAAATTTTCTTATATAAACTGTTTTCTAAAATATATATCATTTCTAAAGTTTATTTAGCAGCAATTTTGTCGATTTTTGAAAATTTTTGTTTCATAAAAATCGCATTGAAGAATACGACGGATAAGTAACGATGAATTAGATCATGCTTGTCTAAAGTGCGGCCCAAAAGCCTTTAAAATGCGTGCAAACGCTAATTATGAAAATATTTAAATTAACATATTCAGTTGAAAAGTCTTTAAAAAGTAATTGTACTAATTTTAATTTTTTTTTCGTTACCCATGGACGAAAGAGCTGACGCTCCTGATACGACACAAATGGCAATTTTTGTAAGAGGAATCTATTAAAATTATAATATAACAGAAGAAATGGTTGTTTTAGTACCCTTAAAAGACACAACCATGTCAGTAGATTTATTCCATGAAAAGGTTTTCCTTATTTATGAAAAATTTATCAGATATCATAACCGATGAAGCCCCTGCCATGGCTGGTTAAAATGGGAAACTGGTTAAAATGGTTAATAATTAATCCGTCGCTGCTGGCAATACAAACGTGATGGCATATCATTGTAATGTACATCAGGGTAATTTATGTGTAAAAATTTTTAAAATGATATGTGTATTTAGCGTTGTTATAAAACCCATTAGCTTTATAAAAGCAAAAGGACTTAATCATAGACAATTTGAACAGTTTCTTAAGGTAATTGGCACTGAATTTGTAGTTGTTATTTATTATACTGAAATAAGATGGTTCAGTACGCGGAAAATGCTCAAAATATTTTACGATTTGAGAATGGAAATAAAAATATTTATGGAAACAAAAAGGAACCTGTAAATGAATTTGAGGACGAAGATTGGATTTTAGATTTATCTTTTTTAGTAGACTGAACAGAACATTTGAATGATTTAAGTTTGAGACTTCAAGGAAAAAATCAATTTATTAATAATATGTTCCAAACAATTACAGCGTTTGAAAGAAAATTAAAATTTTAGCTTAAACAAACAAAAGTAAGATTTAACACATTTCAGTACTTTCGCTGCACATAAACCTGTGATTTGCACAAAATATTCTGCATTAATTTTTTATTTAATTCAAGAGTTTGGAAGCAGATTTCAAAATTTTTGAAAAAATGAAGAGTATTTGAACATATTTTCTACTTTATATTCTCTAGAAATAAATAAATTGCCTTTAAGTCTTCAAATGGAATGCATTGAACTGCAAAGTGACATTGAACAGTAAGAAAATTTTTTGAATACTTCTTTACTGGAGTTTGTAAAGATTACCTACCCCGCAATAAATATCCTATTTTTCGCAATCATGCTTTATTAATGTCTTCAGCTTTTGGCAGTACTTATATTTGTGATTAATTATTTTCTAGAATGAAGCTTTCAAAAATCAAAAATAGGACAAAGATCATTGTCAAGCATCTTGAAAATACTGTAAGAATTGCAACCTCGTCTATTGAACCCGATATCGATTTGCTTGTTGAACAAAAGCAAATTCATCAATTTCCTTAATTCGAAATTTTTTCCATCTTTATGAAATCCATACTAAATGAAACGAAATTTTTACAAATTTAAAATAAACTAGTACTTATACATATCTAATTCAAATTTAAAAGAATTATAGTAAAAAGAAGTTAATTTATTTTAATAAAACTACATAGAGTTAATTTTTATTTCAATTTGTTGAAAAAATATTGTATGTGAGGTCCAGGAAATTTTTTTTTTTTTTTTGCAATTTGTCTCAGAATTTTTTTTTTTGCGATATGTCCCTCAAACGGTCATTGTTTAGACACCCATGAATGAGATAGTTCTTAACCATTAAGGCAAAGAGAACAACATATGATTTAACAATTTTTTAAATACTATGAAAAAAATTAGTTATCTTATAAATTGATATAATTTATTTCAGATTGTACGGCATCTAATTATTTACTTACGCAACTGCTACTACAGATATATCTATTAATTAACTTGATTATTCTTAAAAAATATCTTATTTTTATCACAAAAGAATTAGAAACTCTCGTTTAATTCACCTACATAGCATAGCTGCCAACAAATTATTCACAAGATAGACATTTTACCAAATGTGTTCCATTAACACATGTGAACATTGTTGCATAAGAGTGGTATATTTTTAAATAAATTAAAATATCGTCTTTTATATTGATGTTTGTTTTTTAAAAAAATATTTCAACAATGATGGAATGCATTGAATCCATAATATTCTATTTGTGGTGTAAATTCATACTTTTAAATTTCAGCTTGATACTTGTAATATTAAGTGTTAACAGAAAAATACTAAATTAAAAAAAAAAATTAAACAAATAATTTTTATACAATAATAAAAATATTCTACTTGGCTGTAAAAATAAAAGAAAAAGTATTTGATAAGTTAATATATCCCTCTGTTCTCTCTCTCTCTCACACACACAAAAGAAACATATTACAAATATTCTTACTTATATTTGTCAAACAGTTTTTATGTTATATAGAAGTTCCCTTAATAAACAGATAGTTTAGAATATTGAGTGACAAACTTTGAATTAAAGTATGCAAAATCAATATTCTCTGAATTAAGTGTTTTAGGAAGGTCTTCAGAAATTTTGTTAATTTTCTTGCATGCGCAAAAGCACTAAGATTTAAATGCAATACGTATTTTAATTCTAAGATCTAGAATCCTTATTTTGATATAAAGATATAGAAGAAAAATTATTTATTAAAATTATTTATTCCATAAGCATAAAAATTTATTAAAACTTAATCTTATTTGCTAGGAAAATTAATGATAATAATAACGTTTCCTTAAAGACAGTTGCATAAATGCTTAAATCAATTTCCAAAATGTAGTGTTGCATTGATTTAAAACTTTTAAGGAAAAAAAATTTAAGTACTTTAATGAACAAGACTTTGAATAAACTGCTCAAATATTCATAATCGTCACACACACATAATTAATAGTTCATTTAATAAGTGAAATAATACTACATTATTAATTTATAATACTGTAACATTTCACAATTATTAAAACAAATTTAAGTACATTATGGCAAGATAAAAATAATACTATAGCATTACTATAATTCTCTGCAAAAATGACAAAAAAATATGTTTATGAAGCGATTGAAAATAATTTTTTAAATGTTCATGTAGTGTAAAAAGATAAAAAGGGATGTAAATAATTTTCTCTAACAAGAAAGTATTTAATCCGTTCTATGAATAGATTTAAAAAAAATACTTCTTTAGAAGTACTTTTGGAACATTTTGTTTACCTTTAATAACGAAATACAATGCTTATATCAATCATTTTTGTTAAGATAATTATATTTCTTATACACAAGAAAATAGCAAAAATATTGCAATCTTCTTTCCTGGAATACATAGTGCTGTAGACTAAAAGATCATAAAGCAGCATATTCAATCCATTTGGGAATAGCGTGATCTCTTCAAATGAAATATATGTGAGTTATACTATTTGATAGTATTTTATACATTCTTATATTTTTCTCCTGAGAGAAACAGTTATGTGTGTCACAATGTTTGAGACAGAACTATTAATATAATTATATTTATTAAGTGAAACTTAGTATTTAGTATTTATTATCAAATGATAATAATAACAAATCGCAAAAGTATTAGTTGTTTATTATTTTGTCTATATTATAATGCTACCCATTGAAAGTTCTTAGGTGTGACCACCTACCTATCCCAAAAAATTGTCGCCATAAATTTTTCAAACTGCTCACACCACCTTCGCCTTCTTTGGAGCAAACCATTGTTCTAAATTAGTGATTAGTTCATAAAATTCAGACAAATATATGAAAAAAATTGTTGTTCTAATATAATTTAAATGACTCACTTAAAAAGAAGCATCGTTATCTAGTAGTACAGTTATTTTTTCACTTAATGTCAGTCTCCACGGGTATATAAATTTCATTTTTACAATTTGAATGCATGAAGAAAACTTGAGTTGAAGCTCTCAGAATATCAATTAAAATTAAACCCAAAAGGGCTTATGCAAATTTTACTTTCTTGATGAAATTCAATTACTCTCCAATCGTTATTATTTTTGAACGTGATATTATTCCATTTAATCGGCTTTGAAAAAAAAATATTTCTAAAGAAGCCTAAAAATAGAGCTCATTCTTGCCAGCTGTTATCTCGTTAACTGAGTCTTCAATGATGACATACCTCGAGGTATCGAGATGGTATTTTTACTGGATGAAAGAACCTCAAAACAGCAGACACCTCGATCACTCGATAAGTTTCTTTTTCGATCGGTCAAGAACAAAAACACTTCAATGATCGATCCACACTTGCTTTGTTCTATCAATTTCCCACATTCTCAGTTATTTATTTCTGTTATCACATCGATAAGGAGGACATCAGAAAAACATTTTTTACTTTACGATGAGGAATAATTTTTATTAATATATATCTTAAAAATATCTTAAAATTGAGAGATAGTAATGCATGCATAATTTTTCAAGAATTTTCTTACTTTTAAGGAAATATTTAAGAATGATTAAAAAATCGAATTCTTTATTAAACTTGAAATAAAAAAAAGTTTACATTTCGTTGCCGAATGAAAATGTTGTTTATCATAGGATTTCATATGTATGAAATCATTTGTATTCCCGAAATTAATACGAGTATTTCTATATTTTGTAATTTCTTAATGAATGAAAAATAGGTATTTTCCAAGAAAAAATGGCAAAGAGAAGAGCAAGTAAGACATTGTTTAGAATAGTTTGAAAAGTTCATACTTATTTTTCTGCGAAAAGGGAAAAAATAACATGAAACATTGCAGTTTCAAAAATGTACTTTTTCCTCATTCATTAACTCAAATTGAAAACCCTTTCCTAAGCTGTGGAATTTCAAAAAGATTTCCTTTAAAATTTTTACTCATTTATACATTAGCAATGGCACACCCGAAGACTACGTAACAATAAAATCTAACTTATTTATTGAAATAGGTGGGTAGTTTGGTTTGGCTTCGTAATAGAGCTACGGAAAGGGATGTTACCTACTGTATGGAACTTACCCCTCAAAGTGGTTCAGACACATGTTATTACAATTTTGACCCTCCCCTGCTTTGGTACGTCCCAGAGGTGTAATTTGCACAGGGAACTTTTTGGACAGTGAATCCACGATAGATTTTACATACATCAGCCCCCATAATGCTCTTTTGCCGAGCGAGCCTCGAACCCGATCCTTTCAGTCTCGAGTCAAACGATCTGCAGACTGAGCAATCACTGCCTGTGATTTGTTGGTATTTTTTCAGAACTGTTTTTCTTTTTGTTTGTGCCTAACACACCCATTTTTAGAAATATAAATTCCATTCTAAAGCTATTTAAATTTTTCGCAGGAAAAAATAGGCGTGGCATTCGAAAATTTCGAATTTCTGTTACTATAATCATAACTCTGAGTGCCACTGTGTTGCCATTCACAGAAACTCTAGTGCATGCCTCAGAATAACAATACTTGAAATCTCACCTCTATCGGTTAAGCGGAACGGACGCTAGAAGTGCAGATGTTGCCAACTTTTTTGACCAAAGTTTTTTTTATGTGTGTAAGAGTGTATTTGTGTACGGGTGTGTGTGCGTGCGTGCATGGGCGTATGAAAATAACTTGACATATATTAATAAAATTAATAATTCCTTAAAATTATTGATTTCTGCAAGTATCAATTTTAAACATGAATCACAATTATTGTGTGTGACAACAAATATATAACTGGAAATAGATCACATTTCTTGTAACCATATCAAATAATTAACTTGCTACAAATTCCTGGGAGTATTTGCTTTTCTGAAAATTCATTGTATCAGAAAAAGTAATTATCTAATAAACTTACATTTACTTATGAAATCTAGAAGGAATGGCGGTAAATGACTGTAAGATTGTATTTTTCCAATAAAAATATTACATTTGACATATACTTCATTCTTTCAAGGTTTATTACTATAAAAATAAGAAATAAATATTAAATATTTTAAATAAAATAATTAAAATAAATTATTTATGTGTTGATAGAATTTTTGAAAACAAAACAAAATTCAATATTTATTAGTTAAAAGTGATATTTATTATAAATTTAGAGGACATATTGTTATATGTTTAATAACTTTCTTACTTTCAAGACTTTGTACAAGGTTTTCTGAAAAGAAACATTGCTGCGGTTAGTATTATGAGGAAAAAATAGCTTAACTAAATAAATTGTAAACAAAATGATAAATTGCTCGAGTATTATTGAAGATAATACTAAAATCAATAATGACATCCCGAAAATGAACGAAAATGTTCTTATAAGAGCATTGAATCATTAACAGCTATAGACCTGATGATTATCCGAAATGATATCGGATTATAATTGTAGTAAAGAAGTAATAGATATATTCTTGAGAAACTTTTGAGCTCCTGCATTCACAAAAGAAAAGTGAATTGATGTTCTATGATTATATTTAGTAATATAAAAATAGCTCTGCTTGGAATCTATTTGTTATTTGTGATTTATTAAATTTAAAATATGAAAATAAATTGAAACCATTAACTTAGAGTAACAACTCTTGAGAAATTAAAACGCATTGCAGTAAAAATTGAGATAATTTAAAATGTGTAGTTAATGTCATCTGCTAAATTTAAGTATGAATAGCAATGGTCTTTTTGTTCTCTATTTCCCAAAACAAACGACAATCATATAAAAAATATGCGCAAACATGAAAAATCATGATACTAAGTCATATGTATCGTTTTATTGTTCAAAATAAAATAAAAAGAAAATTTAAATTTAATGAATAAATATTTATTTAAATCTTTCCCTTTTTTTAAAATTCATACAACTTTTAATCTCATAAAATACATTGCTTGAAAATGTATCCATTATTAATCTAAGGGAAAATAATATTTCTTACTGAAATGGTCTTAATAATATACACATGTACAATAAGTGTTCAATGTACGAATCAATGTTCTATTCTTTTTGTAAGATATAAAAATTACATTACATTGACATTTTTAATTCTTCCTAAATATATTGAAGATCAAATTATATTTATATTTGGTTCATAACATTAATGCTTCAGAAATGTGATATATTTCCTTGCATTATTATTTACTCGCATTATCTTTAAGAAAATCGCGAACATTAATTAAGCAAAATTTGTGTAGACATTTCTATTTATTTAAGATAAATAAACGTTTGCTGTGCTATCTCACATACATAAATTCTAAATGTAATTTATTCTAAAACATACTAAAATATATCATATATAATCACAAATATTTTAAAAATACAACAAACATTGATTTAGAAGTCCCGCTTTCATTTAATATTATACTCTGTAAAGAGGTACTTAAGATGAAAATTAGTTTTGTACTCATTTTATTATTTTTCTATAATAAATCAATTCACTATTTTGCTGTATTTTCTAATTAAAAAATTAATTACGTTTATATATCATGAACTTAAAGCAATAACTTGTGAAATGCATAATAAGAATTTAAATTAAGATATAATTATTACTCATTTAATATCTATGCATTCATTACATAATAAGATATAGTATTCTGAATGTGTAACGTTTATTTGATTTATTAATTTTTTTTTCTTTAACTATATAAAATAATGCATCACAATCTTATTTAACTTAATATATGACTGTATTTGTTTACTTAATTTGATCTGTAAGAAACAGTATTATTAAGTTAATTTAGGTTATTGCTTAGTAACCTCTACCATGCAATACCATAATATTTAAAACATACATGAGTCACTGGTAAACTTCATGTATCATATTTAACAATCCTTACATTAAAGGAAATTCTAGTAATTGTTGGGTAAGTGGAGTAATAAGTGAAATGTGTTTTTTAATTTGTTGTATGAAATCTACATATAATCCCCTTTAAAATAATTTATTTCCGTAATATATTGAGAAAATCTAGTTATAGGATTAAAACTTAAGATTCATAATATTTGAATATGTTCAAAGAACTAAATGAAAAATTTGGTAAAAGACGTTTATTTTAATTAGAATTAATAATTTGTACAGTAATTTACTTTTCAACCAATATATAAAACATCAGAAAATCTATGAAGTAAAAATAATCGAAGCTATTGTAGAAAAGATCTGAGGAAAAAGAGCAATTTTCTTACAAAATCCTCTGATCGTTTCTACTCTTTCAAAATGGATTAATTCTTTTTAAACTAAAGAATATTTTTTTAATTATAAAACATCCTTTCAACAGAAACTTAATGGTTTCTTATGTAGCACTTTTATGGAAATAAAATCTACTTTACTTTATTAAGCGTTTCCTCTTAATAAAAAATGCTACGTACACATTTACTTTTCGTCTTTTAAAGTGGAAGAGGGAGGAATAATTCTAAATCTAATTTTTATTCTGACGAAAAATTATAAATATATTTGCTTTAATTTAATAATACTTTCAATAATATAAGTGAATAAGGATTGGTTATTTGCATTTATATATATTTCCTTTCATTCTACTATATGTGCCCATAGTTTCACCAATTCCTTCTCAAACTCCTAATTTCTTTTTCTCAATAGAAAAATTCTGACAAAAGTCTATTTAGATGAAGTCACTATATGTAACTCAGGATCTGTTACAGTGTACTTCTTTGCGCAGGAGCAAATAATTTGGATAAGTAATAATTGGAATTCTTCAGTAATATTGGTGACAGAATCAAGTAAAAATCAAACAAACTTTCTTCAAATATTTTTCTTTCCAACGTAAAATAAATAAATGAATTATTTATATTATTTAACTTTCTAAGAAATGTAGATTATATTTTAAATATAATAAGAGATTATGTTGTATATTTAAGCAAGAGCAATTAATACTTAAAGAATTTTTAAACTTTTAATAGTGAAAAAAAAATTATTTTCTGAGAATAAATTTGACTGAATTTACTTCAATAAAATAAGCTGTTCATTTTTAAAGCAAATACAATTTAAAGAGAAGTTTTTTGCTCCGCTAAATACTTTGAAGTTGTCTTCTTAAGATTTAAATTCATAAATTAATTTTGGATCGAAAATAATTGAGAAAATGCTTGGTTAAAAATGAAATTAATTTGAATCAGGCCTGTGAAATATGCATTAAAATTCTTTGGATTACGTATTTTTTAATGCATTTCTATGAAAAATTATAAAGGAAAAAAAAAGAAAAATTAATTCTGTTTATAATTTAGAGGCAATTTAGAATGATGACCATTATAAATTTTTCGTAAGGTTATTCTTGCAAATGCGTTATGATATAATATAGCGGTACAAATAAATATCATACCATTGTATCTGTTGCTTGAAGTATAATATATTTCTCAAATATTATGCAGCTCGGAATTTAAAAATGAAGCGTCTAATGATAGATCAGACATATGAATACCAAATCAGGTTTGCATCAAAGAATAAGGAGTTTATTGGAAAGTTAAGGATACTTTCAGGAAAAATAATATCGTATAATTAATTATAATCCACAAAATTTGGTAATTTCTCCTACACAACAACTTACTCTTTTTATTGTGTATTATTTGTTTCAAACTATATTTTTGGATATTTAGAGTTGATTTCGGTAATTCAGAACTTCTTTCTTTTCTTTCACTTGTCGCAAAAATCCTTCTGAATTTTCTCTCCATCACTAGCTATTTAAACTGATGACACTCGAAAATTTGAGAATTGCTTTTCTTAACCATGACTTTCTGAAGTATTCTGTTTTCGAATGCAATTATTCTAGCCGATAAATATGCACATGGATTAAACGTTTGTTTTTATTGCATCTTAAAAGTAATATTCTGACTGCTAGGCACTTCAATTTGTATTGTGGTACATTATATATGAATGAAAAAGCCATAAAACCTACGTGCATACTGAACTGTGTGTATATTGTGTTAGTAAAATACAATTATAAGTGTGTTATGTTGTTTAAATGTAAATAAAAGAGCAAATTCTTAAAATAACTGAAACATTAAAATGCTATAAATTTTGCATTTCTTGATTTTGCCGATCAAAACTAGTGGATGTTTCTTTGATTCCCTAAGTGTATTATTTATAGGAATACGAAAAATATAATGCTTGGAATAATATAATGATAGGAATATCTGTATTTTAATTATTTCCAAAATGTGTTTTTCTTAAGTTTCTAGAACCTTTTAGTTAAAATATAATTCATCTGCAGTGCAGATAATTTCTGGATTATAAAATGTGTTGATCATCTGTGCAGTAAATTAATTGTTTTAAATATATAGTCACAAAAAATTCACATAGTCAATAATAATTGCATATAAATTATGGGAGATTTCATTTATAAATATATATATATATATATATATATATATATATATATATATATATAAATTAAAATTCTAAAAATTTTATTCTTTACAAATAGTGAAATTATTGATATATTTCTAGTATTGAATATTGTACCTATAGGAATTCTGGAAATTTTCGAAATAACAAAGACAGTATAGATTTTAAGCAAAATGTACCTGAAATTAAATATACGACTTACAAATGAAAATACACCTACTGATTGACAGTTGAGCAAACATAATTAACTATTCGTATATATGTATTGTTTTCTTTTCATAAACATATACATAAGTATACAAATATGTCAATATTAAAGTATAACTCCATTTTTTTTTTTTTTTTCAATTTAAAGAGAGGGTGTTTTTCTGAGTTGGGATATATAAATTAAGCCCATTTCTCTTCGTCGAAGACACCTGAGTTACCTTAACAGCCTTATTATGCCAGATAAAATAGGCTAAATTTAAAACTTCTTGTGTGAAAGCTGTCAGACATTAATTAGTAAAATTTTATAAAGTTTAATAATATAATATAAAATCTAAAGAATATTTAAGTGAATAAATTTACTCTAAAATTAATATTAATTTCAATATAATGTACATGCATTTGAACAGCATAATTTTCATGTTAATTAAAAACTCATTATTCAAATGCCATTGACAAGCTGTTTTCTGAATTGTTAACATCTACCAAAGTTAGATGCAACAATATAATTGCATACAAATATTACAATTTTTTCACAGTACAAGTGTTTTACTCCCATAACAGTTACTATAAAGTAGACTTAACGAAATGAATGATGAAGGAATAAAGTCATGTATAACGGTATATGTGACACATGAATAACAACTACAATAATAAATTAATTAAAGTTCTCAATTTACATAAAATGGTAATCTTCAGGTTTTGTTTCATCATTTGTTTATGCGCTCCAGGTTTGTTTTGTGAGCATTTTAGACCGCACTTTGTTGCATCCTGTTTCTCGATCTTCAAAATACAGCCCTAGATGTATCAGAGAGTTTTTCTCTTCAGATGTGGATGCCAGACATAACTTTCTTTTACCGACCTTTGTCGTCACGGTAACTGTCTTCTGGGACTTATTTAGGGCAGCAAAATTTTCTCTTTTCATGTCTACCAATTGTATCAAGGGCCTGGTGCATCGCACAAATATATTTTGTGGTACTTTATCTTTGATACTTTCGCTTTTCTGACTATACTAATGAACCAAAAATATGCATTTGTTTCAAAATTATTTTTTTAACCTTTTTTGTTATAATCTTTTCAAATAAACTTCATTTAAATTGTGTCATTTTTACTTACAATCGAATTCATGTATGTAAATATACATTGTAAAATTATATATATACCTAAATTTGCAGAGTAAATTAAAATGTTCTGCCTGGCTTTGGACAGGCATGCTTGGTTAAACACGTTTTATGGATTAACACCATTCTGCTCCGCTAATTTATTTATAAAAATGATTAACATCAAAATAACTTGAATGTACGTACAAACAGTTTTATAAAATAATCTTTGAAAATAGGAAAAAAACTTACATGAGAATGATATCATAATTCTAACTTAATTTTCAAAAAATTATTACAATTTTTTTCGAGCAAGCGATGCATGTGATGAGAAGATGAGTGCACATGCACAATTCCAGTTTGGACATGGTATTTGTGAGAATGAAAAAAATCAAATTTGAAAAGAAAAAAAAAAGATTTAATGAGTTGAGTTTTTACATAAATTCTAGTTCGTTGACAATGCTTGAAAGAATTTCAAAAAATTGTGAAATATGCTTTATTTGAGCTGTTCATCAATTCTATATTGAGTATATCTTTTGGTTAATAACTGTGCATCAAATAGTTATATTCTAATAAAACTTAGTTTCCTAGAATTGTGGAAAATTCCAAAAGAACTATGATTGATTTTAATTGAACTGAATTTCTGTGAACTTCTTTTTTGAAAATATCAATTGATTGGACTGTGAGCCCCACTATTCCAATGCATTGAGTTTTTGTTAATTAAGTGATTTATATTTTCAATAAAGTCTGAATCAGAGTTAGAAGTAATGAAAACTGCTAAGAAGATATATTAAAAGTTAAAATATCAAAATTAAGAATTCCTGGCTTTGATTTAATTATAATTCAATTATGTGATCATATCATAGACTCTTTAAATTGTAAGTTAACTAATATATTTGATTACATTTTTCCTAATAGTATGGATAAAGATTTGGAAGCATTTATTAACGATCAACAAGATAATCAGTCTGCAATTATAACTTTAAGTGATAACAGGTGAATTGTTTAAAAGCATGTTTATAAAACTTTAAAACTTCTTCAAAAAAAGACAATGTAAGGTATACTCTTTCAGGTAAAGCATTAGGACATTTTGTACTCGAGTTATTAACGCTTAATGGAAACTTTCAAAATTGGCTATCTCATAAATTATTTTTAGTGAGTGTGCTTGTTTTAAATAATTCTCAAACACTGTAATGTTGAAAACCATGTTCTCACTCTGATGTAACATAAACAATTCATTCGGTTTCTATCTGTAACAGTAATTATCAAGCAGCATATTTACAGTTAAAAGACGAATACTCAAATAATAGAGAACATGTGTAAACTTGTATTAAATAATTTATTTTGATTTCATTCTATGCAGAATGATTCCTCCCTTGTTATGCTAAATTTAGTAGATACTGATGCTGAGTGCTTTAAATCCCTTAAAACTTTGGATCCAGAAATTTATGGGCTTGGAGAAATAATATTAATTATACTTCTTAAATGAATTTATTTTCAAAATTGAAGTTGGAACGTAAGTTTAAAAAATGTGAGAAGCCTAGCTAATACAATAAAAGTAACCAATCCTAGCAGCAATTTCTACTAAAAGAGAAATTATAGTAACAAAATAAGTACACATTTATTTCCTACCTAAAATCCCACAGAGTAAATTTGAATCCATAAATGAATTGATTCACGCTATTTAAGGACATGTCAGAAGTTCAATAAATAGTCATTGCAAGAAGGAGTAGTTTATTAAGTGGAAAAACTTTGTTTTAATCATTTTTTTCTTTCAACATGGAGTTAAAAATTTATACATTAAATTTTCCTTATAGACAATGTAGCAAAAATTACCATTCTATAATACAGTTTTCTGAGAAACCAACAGAGTTCCTGGTGATTTAACAAGAGTCTTATGTGATAACAATAGCCATTATTGAAATACTCGTAGGAATGAAAATTGTTTCGCTTCAAACCAGGAGAAGAAAATAACAACACAAATCTATCATGTCTTCATTCCTAAGTGTAGCTTAACATTTATATGCCATTATAACACAAAAAAACTCTTTTGAATACTGTTATAAGTTATTCAATAGACGATGATGACAATGAAGTTCCTTGCATATATTTATTGGATAATTGTACCATGGGAAATTAAGAAATGAATGTGATAATATTAGTTAATTTAAAAATTAAAGGAATAGTGAATGTATTTTCTCATTATAGACATATTATTGATACATGTCAATGCAAAATCACTCAAAAGTTACTGCTTGAATTACTAATGAAGTCAAAAATTACGTTAGAAGTTAAAACTTTTTTACTGTCCCAAAATTATATCGGATTTAATACATTCTAAGTAATTTGTTGGTTTATTGATTGCATTGATCAACATCGCACTAAAAACAACACGAGGGCTATTGAGGACCGACCTCGTAATTTTGTACCTTGGTGTAGAGACGAGGATGACATCTGTGCTGGCGTCCACCCTCTCCTAACTTCCATACAACTCCAATGGAAGGACTTTGAGCATCGTCAGATTTAATGTGCTTCAGCTCTGGATACACGGAAGGTCTTTAGTAGCATTAAGGTATTCGACTAGGTTGAAAAAGCGGTTTTTTTCAGATTGTAACTTATAGTCCCCCTTTTCAAGATTCCACAATCGTCCTTATTTTTACTTTATGTGAAGTAGAACTCGAGATACATCTTTTTAATAAGGCGTAATTGTTGAAAACGGAATCGGAAGTAGTGACATTTAAGACCGGATGTAGACGATTTATCCTTTTATAAATCGTCCTTTTTTATTTCCCTAAAATAATGTTTTAAAACCTTAATTTTAATTTTGTACTTACTAAGCCACAATTTATTTATAATTATTTCAAGCAATTCTGTTGTAGATGATTTGTAACAGTGTTTTCGACTATCGCTAATGTTTGCTTATATTTTTGGTTCGTGTTATTTGGCTTATGTTTAGTTTTTTTCCTATGTTTTACATTACTTTCAGTTCTTTTTTTGTTCGAAATTAAATTTAAATTTATTTTTCTTGAAAATATGAGAGTAAAAAGTGATCATATAACGCTTTTAAAAGAAAACTTTAAGGAAATTAAAAGACATTTACTAATTTATTCAGCTTGTGTGTGTGTGTGTGTCAGGGAGAGAAGACTGCAAGTTAAATGATGCTACAACAGAGTAGTAAACATAAACATAACGAAAAATATTCATCAGGTCATTTAACTAGGAACTTAATTATTGATTTACAAACTTCATTTGCTTTTTAATTTCCTTAAAAGGAATTTTTCCATGCAGTTCTCTGGCAAAATACTATCAAAAAAGTATTTGTTGAGAACTATACATTGTGTTTGGGTGCTTACATTAGTGTTGTACAATTTAATAATAGATTTAATGGTTTATTATTCATATTAAATAAAATGTTTATGGTTTCTGGATATAATACTGTACAGGGACAAACAGCATTTGACAATGAGTATATTGAAAATTCAAAATTCTTATCACAGTCAACAGCAAGAATTTCCAGTAGAAAGCTAGGTAGAAAGAAAAAGAAACACAAAAATGGAGGGAAAATATAGAATAACCTATAAAATTGGGAAATTGTAAGTTATTTAATTTTTAATTTAACCATACACATATATTTTAAATGTGTTTTATTTAAATAAAATTTTCATAATTTTTGCTCGAAAAATAGGATATCTCCACAACAATCAGCCTGAATTGAATGAAATTTGGTACAAATATTTCAAAAACCCCAAAAGTTATTACAAATCACAGATTTAGATATAGTTACATTTAATCATATTTTATAGTTACTTTCGAATTAAAACATTAATAAATTTTGACGAAAAATCATGTCAATTTCAAATGCTTATGCAAAAGTCATTAATGTCAACTACGAATGTTTATGTAAGACTTTTTTGTTTGAATTATTTCTTAACATGCAGTGAGTGACACTTCATAGAGATTATGAAGTATATATACAGATATATATATATAAATAAAACAACACTTTCTTATGCCCATTATTTTTTAAAACATGCTGTTTTTCTTGATATTGAAAATTTTGCTAAAATTTCATAAAATGCATTTTTTTTTCAAAATCTAGAGGTGATATATGTATAAATTTATGTACATTAAAATATCACAAACATTCAAATGTTTGTGATATTAGAAGTCTGTCTCTATTGTTTGTCATTATAAAACTTTCCTGATTGTCAATTTTTGAAAATTAGTCTGTAATCCATGTCAGATGTGTTTCGAAGAATTAAAAAAGGCTCTCACTGCCATTATTAAAAACTTCCACAAGAGGATTTAGGTCCATTAGAAGAAAAAGAAGCATCAGTACTGCTACTTAGGAAAATATAACATATAAAACTGGAGAACTTTAAGTTGTTTCTTTGATATTAACTTTAAGTAACATATGAATATATATTTTTAAATGTGTTTTTTGAAGAGTGAATTTTTCAACAAAAGTCATACATGAAAAACGTGATATCTCCAAAGTATTTCAACTAAATTCAATACAATTTGATACACATATTTAATAAGTCCTTAGGAGTGTAACAGACAGCAGGTTTTGTGATAGTTGCATTTAGACATATTTTACAGTTTTTTTCGGTCGAAAACATATAGTAATTTTCATGAAAAATCATAAACATCAACTTCGAATCCTTATAAAATATTTATTTTTGGAAATAATTGTTATTCTGCGATCAGTTACACTTTACAAGAAGTAAGGCATATATATATGAAATAAAAATCCATTATGTATATTATTTATTTAGTTATGCTGTTTTTCTTAACGCTGTAAATTTTGCTGAATTTTCATTAAAAAGACATCTTTATTCAAAAACTAGAGATTGTATATGTATATAAATATAAATTTATTGCTTTTTAAGTCTATTTCTATCATTTAACTCTAAAATAGTCTTCTGAAAAACATTTTTTAAAAAATTGGTCTTCGAACCTAGTCGGAGGCCTCAAGGCTAGAACCTAAGACTCAACGGAAACCACCGATCACGAGTCTGGAACTATGACCACAAAGAACCATGGGCACTAAGTAATTTAAAGCATGCAAAAAAATAACATAAATCTTTGTAAAAATAAATCTCTGTAAATAATAATAAATAATAAAACATAAATCTTTGTAAAACAAAATTAGTTGACAAAAATTTCAATATCCCAGTAGAAGTCGATATGCTTTTTGGTGTAGAAATATTTTATAAATTAAGGAGACTAGACCAAATCTACAAAACACATTCTTAAGTTTCGCTGTTTTGGCTACAGTATCTTCAAAATATAAAAATAAGACTTATTCCATGTTCGCAAAAGGAGGTAATAATTTATATAATACTTTTAAACAGTTTGGGAGGAGAAGAAAAAGTTGAATCTTTTTTATTCCATAAAACAGTGGGAATTTAATTTGTGAGCAGCATTTCCGAGGTAATTATAAAAGAGATAACGCAGGGAGATGCATGGTTAAAATGTCGCTAAAAGAAGACCCAGCGGGGTTAGATCAGTCAAGTCTTTGCTGAGAAAATTGGATGCACTTCGTAATCGCTTTCTTAGAAACTCTGATTATTTAGCTCTTTACTTAAATTTTATGCGTGAACATAGTGAGCTGAAATTAAGGAGCATGCAGAAAATAAGGGATAGTACTACATTTTCCATTTAAGTGCTTATCGACCAGAGAGTAAAACTAACCCATTTCGAATTGTCTTTAACTTGGCCGCATTATTCAGTGAAGGAATCTCGTTCATCTCAGTTCAGAATAGCGCAGGTTATTTTCTATATTTGTGAGATTTAGAAAATATATTTATGCCAGCACAACTAATAACAAAGCGATGTATAAAATTATTTTAATGCAACTGTTTCATAGGATACAAGAAAAATTCTCTTTAAAAACAAAATTGATAATCCGGTGAAAACCTTTGAGCTTGACATAGGCACGTACGACCTTTTAATTGCTCCTTTTTTAACTATGAGGATAATAAGAAACTTCAAATGGATGAAATAAAAATCTTCTCTCTAAATTGTGCTGTATTGGAGAGTGATTTGTATATGAATTACATATGTAGACCCCGATGGTTTAGATAATACGAAAGAGCTTCAGCGTTGAATTAAATGGTATATTGAATAGTGGAGGTATTTCATTACAAAAGAAGGGCAGTAAAATCCTGAAGTAACAGTAAACGATGAAGAAAATTGTCCCTTCAGCTTCTAAGTCCAGTAGTTATCGAAGCAAAATATTTCTTGCAGAAGTTATGAACAGTGAATTTACAGTCGAATGAGTATCTTTCCAGAAATTAAGAAGACGTGTGGTAACAATTTTCAGCATCTCTTCCGAACGTTTATAACATAAAAGTTGATAGATGCATTTTAATACGGAGACCAGCTTTGAGAGAAATGTATGGTGTTTTAGACGCATCCAATCCAGGGGCTGTATACCTCAAAACATATTTAGAATCTTGTGGAATGTATAGAGAAACTTAGTAGATAGAAAGAAACTTAGTAAAAGACTTAGTAGCGAGAAACTTTTGTATTACATCCATATAAAAGTCACTGCGCCACATTCAGAACTTTTTACTGCATTTCTTTTAGTAAAGTTTATAAAATGAGTACAGGTTGTTCAGAAATTAATTATGATGTGTGTATATTATTGGAGAAATTCGTTGATCATATTTTCCTCGGTAAACAAAGAAGCTCAGCAATTAAGAACCTTCATCGTCGATAGAATAACAATTCAGATTAAGATAAATAATGTGCAGCAATGGAGAAATGTTTCGTCAGAAAATAATCCACAGACATTATTTCACATGGAGTTAATCCATTTTTGTAAACTGTAGGGATTGACCCTTCTGGTTTTTCAAGAATATTCTAATCTAGAAATTTCAGTTGCTGTAACACTCGAAGATTTTCCAAAAGAACTTATTTAAAAAACTTTCATATTTTTAACAATATATATATATTTGATTTACTTAACATGAGTAATTGTGTTTTAAACCTGTATTATTTCGTAGCAATATTTTCAGGTTCCTAGGAAACTGCAAAATTAGAGATAATCCGGTTCTTTAAATGTACCAAAAATTTGATTGACTGAAAAAAATTAAATGAAATTAATTCAAAACAAGTATTTTCATCTGAAAGAGAGTGTAGGAGGTACAGTAAATACCAAAAGTCAGTAAATAATTTATACTTTTTTGGTGATATAAAGAAACAATTGAGAGTAAGAGAAGGGCTCAGATATTAAAATGAATAAGATTACAACGAATTCCCTATTCTTCTATCACATCTTATCATACATTTACAGAGATAATGATAGAATATTATCATAAAACGCTTACTTACTGGGTCTAATTCTGTATTAAATTACTCAAGAAAAATAATTTGGATAATAAATGGGAGAAGTATCAGTAAAAAAACTGTACACAAGTGTAAAATTTGCTTTAGTGCTAATCCTAATCTGTTAGGCAATTTACTGAAAGAGCACATTATCCAGAACTATCCTTCTAATATGGTAATATCATTTTTCTGGAACTTATTTTTGTAGATAATTCTATATTAAGCATAAAAATCAGTGGATATGGATTTATATAACAAGATTCATGTTTGTACCTTTATTTGGTTTATGACCAGTACTACACAGTAAGAAACGGTTACTGATTTAACTTCTATTGCATTTATAGACATTAAGAAATTAATAACTTAAAGAAGAAAATACAGTAAGCTCCAAAATGACAACTCTGAAAACTTTATTGGATTTCATGTAAAGCTCGCTTAATTTTTAAAATTGATTATTTAAGCAATAACATCATACCTCCACGAATCCCTAATTTCAAAGGAATTTGGGATACAGGTGTATAAAGTCATTTACAGTATTAAAGGTTATCCTAATTATTGATATAGTTATACATATTTTTAAATTATTTATTGCGTCTTAATAGAGATTTAAGCTGCAATTTTAATATAATACAGAACATCTTAGGTTTTACTAAATTACATTTAGTTCCATATTTACGTGTTTATGAAACTAAGAATATGGGAGAAAATATAAATTTGATTAATTTACTATAAAGTCCTGCGGTACACGTCTTGATAATATATCAAAAATCGAAAATTGAAATCTGTAATCAATCAAACGTTATTTGCAAGAATTTTTGATGAACCTATTTTACAAGTACTCTTTTTCTTGCTTAAAAATATGCCGACCTAATATTGTATTATCCAAAAAAAAATATTATGTTACAAAAGACTTGTTAAATATAAAGCATGACATTTTTAGTGTGCTTTTAACATGAGGAATTAGAAATAAATAGAACTTTCAAACAATATATTGCAGTTTATTGCAGTTTTTTTAAAGTCATTGCATTATGATTCGTACTATAACTGATTAATGTAGGAATTTGAAGAATTCGAGTCTCTCTATATTCCTCGAACTCCATCAGTTAAAAGTATTATCTACGCATAAAACTGAAGTAAACCATTCAAAATATGGCCTATAGAGACGAGTTAAGCAATGAAGTACCAAATCATGAATTGGTTTGGACAAATTTCAAGATGGTAATGCTAGCAATGTAAGAGAACTTAGCTTTCAATTACAGCATTGGCTATTATTGGTTATCATGCAATTATATTTTAATCATTTTATTAATATGCTAGTGTGTGTGCAAAAAGAGGAAATAAACCTGTTTATATTTGTATATATATATTCATTATTATCTATTATTAATTCCTGAAAATGTTATTTTGCGTAGAGTGAAATAAAGATTCAAAAGGCTTCGTACTGTCTTTTTTTAATTTGGTTCGTTCATTTTATTTTATAAATTGCTAAAATATAAAAAAATGTTAAAATATAGTAGTTAGTACTTTGTAATAAAAAGCAATGTAATGACATTTCAAGATTCGTAATAAACAGATAAATTAAAAAAAATCATGTTTTCTGATTCATTTGTGTATAATTATTACGATTCTTAAATTCCTAAGAGTTTTGAAACATCTGAGTGTATATTATTGACATTCCTATCGATAAACATACCATTTATTTTAGTAGAATCGATCTAGACTCTAATTTTCAACGAATGAGTAAAATGGAGATTTTAATTTCTGCTTGACATATTCACAATATCCATTAAATGGAGTTATATAGCGAACTCTCCCTTCTAAAGAGTTACTGTCTGTAATGATTTATTGCACTTCACTAACTTTATACTATTCAAATGCTTGAGTTAGTTAAAAATGCTTTAACTACTCCTAGAAATTGTTCGAATTCGAATTTCTGAAACTATGATCAAATCTAACATTTTCTAGAAGAATTTATTTCTCTAGAACAATTATCAGAACATGCAAACTCTTCCTATAAATAGAAATTATTTCACTAATAGATAAAAAATGTATTTGCAATTAAGTTCGAATTATAAAATTTCCAGTTAAGAGTTGCAGAGCTTATTTTTTCATACCTTGTTACTTATAGCATAATAATTATTTATCCTCTATGTTAATAATTCCGTAATAAAGAATGTATATTTAAAATTACAATGTATTTGTAGTCCCTTTATTTCTGCCTTAC
The DNA here is from genome assembly GCA_019974015.1 of Nephila pilipes. Taxonomy (NCBI): domain Eukaryota; kingdom Metazoa; phylum Arthropoda; class Arachnida; order Araneae; family Nephilidae; genus Nephila; species Nephila pilipes. The sequence goes on along the minus strand of BMAW01050936.1, from coordinate 202,563 downwards.
GTGTTCGGTAAAAGAAATATTCCTAAATCAAATGGAAATATACCTTACTTTCATAAAGTACATATTTATTTATATATTTAAGGAATAAAAATAGAAAAATGTGTGCATATATAAAATTCCAAACTAATTACAAATCATTTTTATCAGAAAATGAAAAAAAATTAAAAAATTTCCAAAGTATTCTTAATTATATAATTAATTTTATGACTTATATTTGGAAACTATAACATTTCTCAATTAGCTTAAATTTGGTTTTCAAATGTTTCAATTCTAATATGAGCCTTTTTGAATTGAGAATATGCATATGATAGTACATCCTAAAATTACATCTCACAAGAAAGTACTAGTAGTTTGGAAATGCATATTCATGTATTTCTGTAGCAACACATTTCATTCATGTATTTTTCGCATATTAGAAATAATCTCGACGAAGACAAATAATAGAATTATTAATTATAAATTACTGAAAACCTTTTTTGGAATATTTGGTGCTTGAAATAACTATTTTTTATTAGGAAGGAAAAAAGGCACATATTTTAACAAATTATCTTTCCGTGTGAAAATAATTAAATGCTTAATTGTTAAATCTATGTGTTCCAATATAAACATATACTTATTATAGTTCTTGTTTACATAAATACTTCTACATTTTACAGTTTGAAGATACACTGTTAAAGAAATATTAGCACAATTTTTAATTATTTACTTTAATTTCATTTTATTTTAGGTTTAAGCAAAGTACTGATGTATTATTTCATACATGATCAGTTCCTTTAAATTATTTTATAAATTGTTTTCAATATTATTTTTGAAAGTGTCATTTATCTTAGCTTTTTATTTTGAGATCAGAAACTATTAGAATATCAATGTAAAATATTTAGTAACTTTCTTTAACATCATAATAAAATAGCATGTTCCACATATTTATATTAGTTTTTACGAATTAAAAATTTTCTAAAGAATCAGAATTTTTCCTACAAGGCATTCTAATATATGATTTGAGCTTTCACAATGCCAGAGAAGTGAAATCATTGAGATGTAAGACGTTATATGGAGCCTTTCACAAGAAAGGAAATCAAACTTACTTGTTTTATAGACAAGTTTAAGATGTAAACAAAAAAAAGAGTGGAATTAGCATTAAATTTATATCTTTATGTCCTGCATTACCGTACAAAATAAAAATTACATATTTTATATTAACAACATATTTTACAGTTTCATTGAGTACATAATTTGGTAATATTAATAACACATATACCGACACTAACCTAATTAAACAAAAAAATTACATGGCAGGAACGTAATTAATTAGTATTGTAAAATATTAAAATTAATTCTGGTATGCTTCCAAGTAAATGGTACAAATGTGTAAGTATATAAGCAAATGTTTCTTATAAGAACCTTTTATACATAACAGACTGAAACTCTCAAATTTATGAATTTAATATAAAGGCATAATTTTGATTTAGTAAATTATGAAGTAAAAATATTTTACAAAGAAAAAAAAAACAAAGAAATCTTATGATTGAAAATTAAGTAAAAGTTTTTAAGGTTTGGCAGTTGATTTAAACGAAGTTGTTTTTCATCAGGATTAAATTAATTAATGTTCTTAGATAAAACATCTATTGGCAAAATAAGTTCAGAAGTAAGAAGGTTATACGAAACAATATTTCCATTTCTTAGTTAAATCTTTTTAAAAACATTTATGCTCATTTAATCATTTTCTTTTATTTTTGACATAGATTCTGATAGAGTATAACTATCATTTTACCGAAATTTAGAGCATAATGTTTTACCTGATAAAGTTATTTATAATGAAATCATTTCAAATTATCTTCATGTGTATACATAGTTTTTCTAATAAGAATCCAGAATGAGATGTTTTCTGACCAATATGAATAAGTGGAGGGAAATCTCTGAATAGGATGGGTAATGATCTTAAACTTGACAGTCCGGAAAGTCTCAACTGTTATTAGAATTATTTCAATAAAGAGACAAAAGTCAGTAGCAAGCGTTCAAAAGACGAATCTTTCATGTACTGAGGAGCAGTTTCAACTAACTTCAAATTTAGTAGCTGTGCCTATTATTATGAACATTGAGAATTATCTACGAATCACAGACGTGCAACTGTCAGCTAATTGCTCACCATTAGGGAGCAATATTATTATTTTCAAACAAGATAGACCTTTTTACTAAGGTTTTAGAGCAGCTAAAATTGTTTGAAGAAAGAGACGCCAATATTTTGATGTAACCAGCTACTTCTCCCGACCTAAAAATTGTAGGAAATGCTTAAATATATTTTGTAAGAAAAATATATGCAACTAGGAAGCATTATAATTCCTTTAAACAGCTAATAATTCATATGCAACATTAGATGATACCAATTCTGATTTATTAGAAAGGATTTTGAAAGTATGCCTAACAGAATGTCTATTGTGTTACTGTAAAAATGAGACGCTGAATATTAAAAGAGTAAATGTGAAACAAGAACAGAAAATGTTCTGTAATTATGGTCAGTAAATATATTTCTAACTGTTAGTTTATTATATGAAAAAGGAAATGATAAAACCTTCAAATAGTTTCTGTACATGTAATTTGAATCAATAATTACATTACTTCCTCATATTTTTTAGAGTTCTAGTTAAATTGAAATATCTGTCATCGTTATAAATTATACAAAAACAAATGATAATTGATTATAATTCTTGAGGAAAAAAATCAAACGTCTTTTAACTTTAAGGTTAAGTGTTCACTCCCATATTCACT
>BMAW01050936.1:168594-198108 GCA_019974015.1 Nephila pilipes | reverse complement strand
ATATATATATATATATATATATATATATATATATATATATATATATAATGTGTGATATATATAATATATGTGTGTGTTTGTGTGTGTGCATGTTTGTAAATAACTTTTTAAGTTGGAGTTATTAATATATGTATAAATATGTCTAAATTATTTTTTATGGTTATTAGTATATTTAGGTTTAAATGAACCGGTTTAGTCTCTTTACTTTCTATTTTTTTTTCATTTGATAGAATTTCATGTATTTCTGCTAACTTTTTTTTGGCTTATGACATCTTGTTTAAATTTATTTCACTGAAGTGTGTGACGCAGAATCCATAATAATAATATAAACACGCATTATTTGATTCCAACGTATGAGATATTATTTATATTTTCCCATTATCTCCATTGTTGGTTCTTACTTCTTTCTAATCATTAACATTGCTATGATTTAGATGTCGCTTAATTTTTAAAATGTTTGTATTATTTATTAATGTTTATGGCTGTAAAAACCTAATATTTTTTGATGTATTTAAGAGCAATTTTAACGTTTTTATTTGGATTTTTTTCTTTTGATAATTATTCTAAAAACATTTTTGTAAATGTTTTAGAATTAATAACCTGTATTTTAGAGGATTTTGCTTACAAATAAATTATATATATAGATTTGTGTGTGTGTATGTGTTACAACATTTTTTCAATATTATTTGTTGTCGGAGAAGTATTTGGCAGTCATTAGTTTTAATTAATCCTGAAGTTAATTTAATGGATATTTTAGCATTTTACTAATTAATATTTTCGAAGGTATTATGAGCACAGCGTGCTCAGTGGAATTTCTTAAGATACGTCAATTTTAGAAAAAAGAGATTAGGGCGGAATTGGAAAGCCTTTATATCTTAGAAAATGGGTAGTTACCGGAATTTCATTAATTTGGTATTAATGAAATTGGAATCTTAGAGCCTACCAGGTAAACAAAGATACACTCCTTTCGACAGAGGAAGCGGAAGTTTTTTTTTTTTTCTCAATACTTCACGATGTTAAAATTAGGTAATAGTTTTAAATTTTGAGAGAATTTTAGATGAGCATAAATTGAATTTATCATAATTCTCTACTCCACATGAGTCTTACAATAGATTGACAAGAGTTATTGTAGAATCAGGGAAGAAGCTTTAACATTTTTAATTTTTTTAACTTTCACACACAGTAATAGTCCATTAAACAAAGGAACAACTATAACATAAAAAAATGCTAAAAGAGAGTCAGAAATAATTAAAGTTTAGGGAAAAACACAACAGGAAACTTTAATTTAAACTAAAATCAAATGTAAAATATAATATAAAAGCAAAAATCACTAAGACTTAATAAGGTTATGAATTTAAACTAGAATATAATCATCTCAACTGCAAGAATCCTTATTCACGCCATTTTAATATCAGACTTAGAATTATTACCAAAACTCAGAAAAAATTAAGCAAAATTATAGTTTCCTACTCTTTGACTCAGAATTACCTTTACTCTTATATATCTGAAAAAACGAAAATTTAAAAATATATACTTTAACTGCGATAAAAAATATTCAAAATTAAAAATAAATAAAAAGAACATAAAATTAAACCGAAAAATTACAGAAGAAAGATATTTATACTATTTTATAACTTTATAATTGATCTGTTTCGTAAATTTTATAGAACATGTTTTTTGTTTTTAAAAAATAATTTGGTTATAAGAATTTAACAAAAATAGGAAATAAATTAATTAGATTGTTTTGACAATTTTAATGGCACATTAACCTATTTATATATTTTTATGTAAACAGTTATATAATATAATTTTATGAATGTTTAAGCTTAAATTGCCATCAAAGAACTTTTTAATCAAGAAAAGTTAATTGTATATCTTGTCATATATATATAAAAAACCATATTACATTATTTTAGTTAATATCTGAAAACTCTGTTTCATATGAGTTTTTATTTATTTTTAATTTGATTTAAATAAGAAGGGTAAGATAATAAATCCGGTTTCAATTATGTGTGGAAATTACTTTGAAAATTTTAAAATTGCTTATATGTCCAAATAAAATATGTCAATTAAGGGATGTAATACGTTTTATACAAATGAAGAATGTATGTATGAAATATGTCCATTTCTGTTGTCTATAAAATTTGGGTCATAAAAATTTAAGTGAATATCTGCAAGGTTATTACTGGCTGGTCCATCCCGTGGAATACTTTTAGTTTGCTTATATTTTTATCATTATTAAAAATGTTACTTCTTAAAAACAAGATTAGTAACAAATTCATATTCCTTCTAAGATACATAACTATTCGTTTTTTTAATTTTCTTAGAATAATCCATATGAACATTAATTAAATATGTAAGAATGAATAAAAAAATAAAAAAATAAAATTAAGCGAATTTTCAAAGTCGTAATTATTAGTTGAGTAACTTCTTATCATTAAGATAATTCAGAATTTTATACCTATTTTAATAATAACATTATTATCAAAACTACAAAACTGTAGTACATTGTAACATATTTTGTAATATACTTTACCATCCGTAATTATATATGTATTAATACCATTAATAACATTTTTAAAAATAATAAATACCTTATGAAATAGAAGAGATAAATAAAAAAAGTTACGTGTGGAAAAATTAAGGTATTTATAGAATAATAAACTAAGAATAATAAATAATAAAGCCTTAAATCTATTATCTATTGTTAATTTCTCCTTCAAACTTTCTCTTTATACAAATGAGTAATTTGTATATATATATATAGATATACATATATATATGTGTGTGTGTGTATGTGTGTGTTTGTGTGACTATATATATTAAAATTTATAGTACGCTGTACATACTAATATTACACATAAACCATTGTGAGAAATATGAAAATCATACATGAATAATTACTATTGAAATCATAAATTTCTTAATAATAACTGGATTTTAAGAATTATACTTCAAAAATTGGAAATAAATATATGAAAATGTAAATCAAAAATTAATTTTTTCTTTTAAAATTAGTATTAATTCAGATGTTAAAGAGACAAAATAAGAACTAGAAGTACTTCTTTTTTAAAAATATACAACAACAAATTTAATTGGAAACACCAAAATATTTTCCCCCTAAATTTTTAGATGTTCATAATATTGAGGATAATTAGAGTTATACTTTCGTTTTGAATCACTTGCAAATATTTACCTATAAATATCCATACTTCATTAACGGCTTGTATACATATAACCTGATTCTATTAAAAGCTCTGATATTATCTTGAGTAGACATTATCTAAAATACCATGAAGAAAAGAGGTTATTATGATAGTAGTCCGAAAAGACGTAGAATGCCAATTCCTCATATTGTGTTTCACTTGTCTTGCCAATTCGTAATGCAGCTAAAAAATTCTATGACCTAACCTGATGTAGAAAATATAATGAATGGTGGAACTGCTGGCTTTGTGGAGAAGAGATCTGATTCTAAATCAAATCTTGTTTCGTAGAGATAGAAGACGTATTATTCATCTGTGTGCTTTACACAAAATGCCTGCTGATGAAGATGCCTTAAGTTTTGATGGGAACAATTCGAAACCAATAGCAACACGTGTTTTAAATAAAAGTAATTTCACAAACATGTCAAAATCATGAACACTCAGCATTAGCCGATAAACATAAAATTATATGAAAATAAGCTGTACTAAAGTGGATTACAAGCAAATAGAAAAGGAAAACAAAGTGTTGCATCTTTCAATCAGGATCTTAAACTTGACAGTCCGGAAAGTCTCAACTGTTATTAGAATTATTTCAATAAAGACACAAAAGTCAGTAGCAAGCGTTTAAAAGACGAATCTTTCATGTACTGAGGAGCAGTTTCAACTAACTTCAAATTTAGTAGCTGTGCCTATTATTATGAACATTGAGAATTATCTACGAATCACAGACGTGCAACTGTCAGCTAATTGCTCATCATTAGGGAGTAATATTATTATTTTCAAACAAGATAGTCCTTTTTACTAAGGTTTTAGAGCAGCTAAAATTGTTTGAAGAAAGGGACGCCAATATTTTGATGTAACCAGCTACTTCTCCCGACCTAAAAATTGTAGGAAATGCTTAAATATATTTTGTAAGAAAAATATATGCAACTAGGAAGCATTATAATTCCTTTTAACAGCTAATAATTCATATGCAACATTAGATGATACCAATTCTGATTATTAGAAAAGGATTTTTGAAAGTATGCCTAACAGAATGTCTTATTGTGTTACTGTGAAAAATGAGGCAGCATTGAATATTAAAGAGTAAATGTGAAACAATTGAAAATGTTCTTGTAATTATGGTCAGTAAATATATTTCTAACTGTTAGTTTATTATATGAAAAAGGGAAATGATAAAAACCTTCAAATATTGTCTGTACATGTAATTTGAATCCAATAATTACATTACTTCCCTCATATTTTTTAGAGTTCAGTTAAATTGAAATATCTGTCATCGTTATAATTATAAAAAAACAATAAATGGTGATTATACTCTGAGGAAAAAAAATCAAACGTGTTTAACTTTAAGGTAAGTGTTCCTCCCATATTCTTTTTTCTTACAATAAATGTCATTTTATAACGTTTTAGATTAGATCTCATTGAAAAATCAGAAATTGTGTGAAAATTTGAAACGATATTGATGGACTCAATAATTAGAAGCTCTAAAAGCATAGATAAATCGAACAAATAACTTTATATAAAATTTCCTTCGTCTGCATGTTAATGAAAATAAAGTAAAATATCTAGAATATGTTTAATTTTCACCATTAGTAATATAAAATAATATATATATATATACATACATATATATATATATATAAAATGTGGAACGGAATTCAAGAATTCTTAAACTGAAAATTAATTTAAAATTGCAATAAAAATATTACAACTACTCTGAGTTCCTCACTTACGCATTGACTCACCAAACCATTGATTATACTGATTTTCGGACTTACTCTGACTAGCTGAAACACTGATTGTATCGTCTTCCACGTCTAACACCTAGTAAAGAAACGAATATCGGCAGTAGGCAGTTCTGAGGTGATCACACATTCGTTAGACGACCACTCCTGCTGTTGCTTCAATTATTTGACAGGAATAGGAAGTAGCATTGACTTTATTTGGTTCTTATGAGGATTGTAGGATAGTGAGCCAAAGTAATAAGGATATTGTAGAGAATATAACGGGGGATTATACCAATTAAATCAGTTCCAGAATTTATCATTCATATGGACACATCTTAATTTTATTTTAAGTCTGAGCATCTGACAGAATTTTTGGATATCATTTACAACAACTCAATTAAAAACTACGTTAAAATAATTCCTGCTAAGACAGGAATCTTTCAGAAAGTAACTGCTACTTCGTTGGTAATACACAATGCACAACAAAAATTGTTTGAGGATATCGTATTCTAATTTAAGAGAAAAACATGTTATAAGCATGGATTTTCTACTTTATCTACTTTTTCTGGTAAAATGTAATCTTAAGTGTAATTGTTTTACAAATAAAAAACTTAAAAACGTGTAATATTTAAATTCGTGAAAATTTAATTTCGTGGATATAAAACATAATTCATATTTCATCGCAAAATTATTCATGTATTTTAAAATAAAGGATTATAAGGACTTAGAATCGTTTTTTACTTAATCTAAAATACTTATATTGTTAAATAAATATTCTTTTAGAATAAAACAAATAACGAGGATGCTTAACTGTGTTATTAATATGAACGTATAATGAATTTTAAATAGCTAATAGCACCAACATACGAAAATAAAAATTTACAGAAGAAAAGTAAAGGAAAAAGATCTCTTAATGCTAAATGTAAAAAAAAAACTGCTCTTAATATGCCGTCATTGGTTTCGTAATTCCTAATAAATGTGCTTGTTAAAATCCTAAGTTATTCACATCGATAAATATTTATACATATAAAAAAGTTAACATCAAAACATCAGTGACACCCATTATAATAAAATATGAATAAAAATAAAATAAATGAAGGGCAAACATCACAAAAAACCTTCAATTCCAGTTCGGTTCTTGCGAAATAAAAAAGTCTATAACATACACTTCTTTCTTAATAAAATAAATATTGTAGTGCGGAAGAATCATGTTGTAAATTTACCTTTATAAAAGTTTGTAATAATATTCAAGGAAATATTCTTTTCTATATCACATATTCAAAGAAAAATATCTTATGGAGCTTTTAATGCGCAATTAGTATCGAGTAACACATTTATTTTAAATACCGGTCAATAAATTATGCCTTCCATTTGAATGAGCGGATAAGTTTTTTTAAATATGTTTCCACACACACACATAATATTGTTTGAGTTTTCAGTGTGCTGTTTTAAAGTTCAGTGATTTAGGGGAAAAAACAAATTTATTTTGCATATTGATTCAGTAATTAAATCGCTAATCTTTCAATTTCTAAAACGATAGGCTTGGGTGCTTTTAATTGAATTCATTTCTGTTCAATATTAAAATGCTAATTGGCTTAATTTACTAATAAATGGTAAGAAGTCGAATAGAAATTTGAATTAATTAATGGAATATCTTTCAGCCAAGATTTATTTAATTTCTCAATGTAATTAATAATGACTAATAGTTTAAATCATGTTTTACACAGTAGTGTAATTTTGAAATATTTTTATGTTTAGTAAGCTCTTTATAAATAATTAAATTTTCATAAAATGTAATTTTTATACATTTGTAGTAATATTTGTTAATAGTGGATGTTCTTTGTTTGTTGAATTTCTTTAACTTATGTTATAAGAATTCTTATATATTACATGAAAAAAATGATAAACAATTGTGATTTTTGAACTTATTTCAGGCTTGATTACAGAACAAGGAATCAACATCGAAAACAAAATTTCAGAATATTTGAGTAGATGTTAAGGAGCTTATAAAATAAAACAATCTGTGTAATATATTCCTTTTTTGCATAACATTTAGTCCACTTGGAAGCAATACAGCTTCGAAAATTGAGTAATTGATTTTATTTTTCATAAGTGACTATTTAATACTCAAACTTCTTTCGTTAGGTTAAATTTAAGTATTTCCAAGTACTTACAACATGATATTAATTCATTTTCTCTTCTCTGAGAACTGGGGATTGACACATATTCGTTCTTTTTTCTCTCACTGCGATTTTTCTCCTCGAAATGGTACACACATGTCGTTATAAATATAACTTCCTTACTCTAAATATTTTAATTTGATGTAAGAATCATTTTTTTAATTAAAAGAAACTCTGACATTTCCTTAAGCATCAGAAAATGATTAATGACTCCCTTACGGTATTGATTTTTTCTATCATTTCATAAGTTTTTGACGTTAACTGTTTCCGCTCAACTTGAATGAAAATGACACAAATCAGAATGAATTGCTTTATCCCCTACTTATCAAAATATCTATTTTTGTAAGAGGCTTACATTGCTTCAGGTATGTAGAGAATATTAAATTAGCTTAAAAATAATTGTAATATTTTTAAAGGATACAGATTCATCGGAATGATGTCAATTATTAAGTAACAGTTTAAAGCTAAGATTATTAACGTCGCACTTGAGAGAAACAAGAGGGCTGTTGACGACGCGTCTTGATTTTTATACTTTGATCTATTGACGAAACTGACACATGAGCTGGTACTTCACTCTCCTAATCTCCACACCAGGGAAACAGAAGGACTTGTATCATCTATATATTTAACGTGCATCAGCCCCACTACATGGTGGCTGTTTAGTGGCATCAGGTCTCTAATCCATGAATATGATGAAACATTGTCGGCCTTGGGCTCGGAACTAAAAATATTCGATAAAGCAGCCTTGTTAGGTGAATCAAATCTAAATAGCTATTGCCAGATCGGGGTTTCTTCTATTTTATCTCATTACTTTTACATATTAACATTTAAGCAATTTTAATTCTGATTCTTAAGTAATTCGGCAATCTTTCTTTTTAATTTAATGAAAAAATTTTATAGATTACATTTAATATATATATATATACATATAAATGAATAGGTAGTTGGACAGACGGATGGATAGATGGATGGATGGATAAAAAAAAATGATGTGACTAAAATTTGGAAATTTAAGCAAAACAACACTCAAATTCTGTGAAAAATGTACTACTTATCTAACAATATCATTTTATTGAAATGTTTGAAAAAGTAAATATTTTTGTATTTATTTGTATAAGTTCTTATTTATTGTCGCCTTTTCATTTTCGAGTAAAAGCTACAAAAGTTAAATTTTAAAATGTAAAATATGTTTATCCCTACAATTTGTCCCTTTATGAAATCTATTATAAGATGAGCGGTTGTAGAATTATTTATATTGCTTTATACTTTTAATTCAATGGATGAGGAAATATCTTTTTAAGGTTAAAGTATACTCGGTAAATATAAGAAAGTATATTTTAAATAATGCTTCAATAGCTTTAAATTGTATAACATACTCAAAAAATTAATATTAAACCCATTAGTTACAATATGCACTAAAAAGAAGCTATTCATAAACCATAAAAAAATAACCCTTTTGTAGATTTTTTGAATTCTAGTATTTTTCAGGGGGCAAAATGTCTTTCCTAACATTAGCATAAGCGCATTAAAAAATCCTGGAATATGAATTATTTCTACTGCTAAAACTTTTTACTTCTAGCCAAATATTGTTAATGATTAGAATGGGTCTGAAATGAAAAGTTTGAAAAAAATATGAAGCATTACGTGCTTCGCATTCTTTTTATAAATTTCCTTAGAGCTTTTATATTTGATAATAACTATCCTTGTTAAAAAGACACAGTGTGCAAACAACCAAATAACTACTTTTAACTAGCATGTTTATTTTTGAGACATTTTTACTCACAAGATATTTTTACCATCATTATTTTTTTTATATATTTTTTTATATCATTATTTATTTATAGTCATTGCTTTGAACCGTATAAAGTATCTTCATTCTTAACACATGACCTTTGAACAATAGTTGCTGAAAGTTATTCTCTTGAGACACTAATCAGAAGCTTACAAAAAATAAGAATTTGCAAACATAAAGCACTGTTTCAATATATATTCATTTTTATTCAAAAATCTTTTCCATTTTAAAAAGAAGAATAAATTTTCAATGCTTATAATTTTTTTTTCAACAAAGGATTGCTATATAAATTTTGAAGATATTAAATTTATTTTAGTACAATTATAAGTTTCTTAATTTTGCATATATTTAAAACTTTATTATGAACTCAATTTCTTAGTTTTGCTTGTAATTAAAAATATTTTTAATGAACTCAAGCTCAATTTTAAACAAAAAAAAAAAACTGAACAAAAGAGTTTCGTAAGCTTTTTGATATAAATCGAAAAATAAATAAGTTGTCTTAATTTTTAAATTAAATTATATTCAAATATCAATGGCAAGATAATAAACACATCTGAGCTGAAAACAGATCATTTTGAATTACATTCAGGCTTTTTCTAAGGTATAGTAAAGCAGACAAATCTTATTGTTATAGGTTTCAGAAATTTGGGAACTCTTTACAACTTTCATAATTTTAATCACAGATGGACCAAATTAGTTGCCAATATAATTGCAAAAGGGAAAATTATTGCGTTAATAAATAAATAAATAATTTTAATTACCGTAGCCAATCAGCTTCTTAAATACACAGAACCTTTTCCATCACATAATCTGTTTTCTTAAAAGTTTCCGATTTCGAAACATTTAAGTCTATATTTCAAGTTATGTATATTTCTTCTGATATTTATCAGAATTAAGAGAATTTAAAAATCAGGTACCCTACTATTAAAATAGAGTCAGAAGTGTTCCGCGATTTCAAAAAAATTCTACTCATTACTTTTTAAAGCATTTAAAACAAAAAATACATTTCTTTTACCAATCCTGAAAAATAAAAATTAGAAATACATAACATTATTTATAAAAAAAATGTGAATGTACTTAAGGAAACTGAAAAATTTTTGACAAGTAAAAATTAGTTAATTTTATACCGAGTTTAAGTAATCATCACTTTCTTCTTAAACTAAAAGCACCAGAAATCATGTTTTAACATTGAAATATCTTCACATTTGAGTACTGTTAAGAAAGAAATAATATTTATTTAAATAGATAATTTTGTATGATCAATTAATAATCAATAGCTGTACTTCTGAGCCCTGCTCTTAACTTTAGGTACACCTTACATAAAATCTACTGCATTAATAAACTAAAGTATTTAAACAGAACTTATGAACATAACATAGCATACATTTTTCATAAATATAATTTGAAAAGTAAAATTTAATGGAATTCAAAATTTTATTATTCAAATTTTCCATAATTTTTATATAAACATTGAGCCATACTGAAAGTTTGTTCTGTTGAAATACGGGTAAAAGCAACTTGGATTGTTTGAGCTAAAAAACTATATTATAAGGCACACTAACAGATCTTTTTTCCAACTATCCCCATATTTAATGACAGAGTTTAAATGAACTACGAAGCAAAAAACGAATGAGACTGTGATATACCTTATTAAGCAAAAAAAGCGAATTCCACAATTATACTCGTCTAGGTCATAATCTAGGTCAGCGTACGGCAACCTTGTGGCAGTGGTGTGCCAAACAATCTAATTACCAGTATGATTCAAAATACATTACAGTAGGAAATATTTGAAACAACTCTATTTCCGGAAAAATGTATGCGGAGTAAGGGAAAAGAGCTCAAGAATGCAGAATTTAGAGTTTTATAATATATTAGTAATGCATCGCTTAAAGATATTTATTAATATAAAAATGAACAACATAAAACATAGCTACTCCTACAACTGAAATATTTAATAAAATTTATATATGATAAGAATATTTTAAGCATATTTATTAAAATAAAAATTAACAACTCAAAATATTATTATTACTTGAATATAATTAAATAAAAAATATAAATTTTAATGTGAAACTTGTATGAGCACCATTCTACATAACATTGCAATATTAAGAGTATAATTTGTGACTTCAATTTGACACATGATTCTGAATGTTCATCTGTTAAACAACTTTTTTGTGGACTCAAAAAATTTTTGTAGAACGAAACACGGAGAGCAGAGCACATGCAATTTTCTTCAAGATATTCAATCTCTCCAACAATAACTTCTAGCAATTTTAAATAGCTGCCATACTTCTGAAATTGACAGTTCAATAAGAACCATTAAAAAGTGCCCAATTCCAACCACTCAAAAATTGTCAAATCGAATGGGATAATTAATGTGTCCATTACATCCGGTTTGATTAGGAAGGAAAATATAGATATACAAACTTCAAAGTCTTAACATCTTTTTAAAATTCATCCTCAAGTGTTTTAACGTATTTTTGTAGTTTATCTTTGTCTATCGTCGATATTTTTGTAATATCTTTAATGTTTAGGAAGTATTTGTTGGTACTAGTATTAATATCATGGGGAAATATATTTAATTTTTTAGCCGATCGTTTCCAACATTCAAACCGTTCGAGCACTGTTTGGCCTTTTCCCTGCAATCCTTAGTTTAACTAGTTCATTAACTATTTAGTTATCATAATCAGAAACATCAATTTACAAAACCATTCTTTATCGATCAATAATGGGAAGTGTTGTTCCTTCTCATTCAGAAAAAACTTTAATGTTCTCCCTGTATGCATGTTTTTAAGACATTTCCACAATTAAAACAATAGATATAATAGTACATTGGAATAGAATCACATATTCACTATCAATTTCTTCTAAAAGAGATTTAAATTGCCTGTGTACCAATGAAGAAATAGACGCTATAAAATTAAGCATTTTAACAGCAGTACTCATTACACAAATTAAGTGCTTTGAGAAATTTCGGCAACTAAACCTTTTTAATGTATTATGCAATGGATTCTCAGTACTTCAAATTTAATACGATTTTCAAGAAATTCGACAAATTATCTTTCCTTGCCAACCATTGTAGGAGCACCATCTGTAGTTACATAGAATATATGATTTATATTAATGCTTTTCTTTTCAAAATAATTTATCAATGAAGAAAGAATATGCTGTCCTTTAGTTGTCCTAAACATAGAAATCTAGGTGCATGATTCTTCATAAACTAAATCTTTATCACGATATCGTGCTATTACAACATGACACGCAACACTTTTCACATTGGTACATTCATCAAGAGCAACACTAATTACAACAGTTTCTTATAATCCAGAATTCTACTATTAATTTTCTGCCATTTAAGTTATTCATTATTCAATAGTTTTCGCAGAAGCCACTATTTCTTTTTATTTAGGGATAATATTGTTTCTTGATTTGGTAAATCACTGACTAATATTTCAGCAATTTTTAAAAATATGTCTATTGTATATTCACTATCAGTGAAAGGTTTGCCTTTTACAGCTATAAAAAGAAAAATTACAAAACTACATTCGGTCCTTTTAAGTTTGACTCCAGTTGTCTGATGAAAAACGTGACTTGTTTTTTATATCCATTAACAGCTTCTTTTATTACAAAATATTTCTTATCGGAATTCTTAAATGTGGACTGATGTTTGCTTTGAAGTGAGCGATATAAGACGCTTTCGTGACATAAGATACATACAGCACGATCCTTTTTTTTTTTGTACGAATACATGTTCATTTGTCCACGAATCTGGAAAACCGTGAATACGAAGCTTTCTTTTTAGACGTCCTTTCTTTATTTTCAAAATAATTAAACAAATAAAATACAAGTTTTCCAACAAAACTAAGAACGTGTTGTAAAGTTAGAAGTAACCTATAATGCAATTAATTAAAAAAACAAATAAAATCATTAAAAACCAATTTATTAAATACCTCACGTGCCCATCTTGGACAGCTATATAGGCCTCAATCTGGCGAGGCATTCTATCAATTAATTTATTGATCGTTTCAAAGCCATATCCACCAGTGTGCACATTTCATACACGGTTTGCGCTAATGTTCCTCGGTTCATGTCACGTCCAATGAAATCCCACAGGTGTTCCATGGGATTCTGATCTGGAGAGTTTGCAGACCAGGAAAGGATGTCAAATCCAGTCAGGATGTTAAGAGTTCGCCGTGCGACCTGGCATTGTCTTGTTGGAATACCATGTTGCGTGCGCCCTGAAACAAGGGCAGAACAACAGGCTCCACAACTTGAGTGACGTAGCGGTTTGCTATTGAACGGATGTCAATGCGTACTAGAGGCGTCCTGTGATCAAACATTATGCCACCCCAAACCATTATGCCCGGAGTGGGATTGGTTAAACACTCGGCGAAATGGGATGGTCCACAGCATTCTGCGGGTCGCCGCCATACCCGTCGACGGCCATCATTCCTCCACAGATAGAAACGAGATTCATCCGTGAACAATATCCGATGTCATTTGATGGTCCAAGTACGTTGACGATGATACAACGCCAGACATCTGGCCCTGTGTTGAGCGGTCAACGGTATCCCTGTTGCTGATACCTTTGAATGTAACTATATTTCATGCAATTTGTTGCGTATGGTTTGGATGGACACAGATCCACCAGCTGCTGGCAGCAACCGGCTTCGGATGCCACATGCCATGGGCGCAAGAGTCTCGAATAGTCAACTGGGGAATACGCCGATCTGTGCGTCTGACGTGTGCACGTAGGCCTTCCACTTCCTCTTTGGAGTGCACGTAGACCTTCCTGAATCCATCGTGTGACACAAAGTTGGATAGTATTCACGTTGTGCCCGACAAGAGTTATTGTGCGCAGAGACAAACCCAGTTCATGGGGTTGGATAATATGGTTGTTAACTGATGGCATCGAGCTCGCCGACGTCTCAGAGGCATTTTATAAGCTTCTTCGAAAGTCGCAAATGCTACGTAAGGCCTCAGATGCTGTTTATGAGAAGGATAGTTGCTGGTCAGTATAGGCCAAATATGAGTACCACATTATTATCAGATACGTGCACAAATTTAATCATTTTCATATCCATCTCACCACTACTGCTCCTGAAATTTGCATGACACTACGTGCATTATTTCTTGGTGTTGCACTTTCACTTTTGATTAGTGTAAATTCTACTTTCGAATGAAATCGTAATGATAATGTTTGAGGCGCTGAAGGGAGAGACAGGGTTTTTTTTTTTATCCGATAACTTCGTAGAGTGCAGCTAAAAATTGTACCAGGAGCTAAATATGGTAATCATGTCATAAGTTTTCGGTGCTTGATCCAGATTATTCAATCAAAGACTGTAATTAAAATTTGACTGAAACCATATGAATAATTGTAACTTTTATATGTGAGCAAAATTCTAACAAAGAAAATTTAAAGCAATTACTAATTTATCAATACCTGTATTTTTAACATTTTCTTTTCAAATATTAGTGAAAATTATTTATAATTATGTTTTTTCTTTCTATATAAATCTGGAATTGTTTTCTCAGATATGTGGAATTCAAGTTTGCATTCCCCAAAAACCTTAAAACTGAAAAGAACAGTAGAGAAAACATTATCATAAATATATTTCCCGTTGATCCTCGCCATATAAAAGTCAATGTTCACAGAAACAGGTGTTAAACATTAGCAAAGGCATGCCAATAAGTATGATTAAAGGAGAAAGTAAAAGAGATAGACGCACTTGTGTCGAAAGAAGGAACAGATATATTTCTGGGCGACTTTTTCTCTAGAGGTGAGTATCTTCCTTTGTAAATAATAACAACAGTGAAGTAAACTTGAATCATCTGCACAATTAAATTAAAATAGAGTAAAAGATGTATATTTATTTACAACCATCGCATACTCACTTTTTATATGTTTCGTAATAATTAAAAGCGGAGCATCAATTTTTTATGTATTTACTTTTAAAATTATACTTTATTTTATACCGATGAAGGGCATGGTATTGGGTGAATTTGTTTTGTCGCACGTTAACTTTTAACTAGTTGAAATTTAGATTTCGAGTTTCAATTCTGTCAAAGACAAATCAATGGAGTTTTATACCCGATTAATCGAGCAGAAACATAAAATCTCTTCTTGACGCTACGAGCACACTAAAACTTTTATATCTGTCTTATGTCAACCACATCATATATATATATAAACGAGTTTTTAAATTAAAAACTTCTTCTCTAATAACACTCATAATGTTCTATCGGAAAGTTTCTTCAAACTAAACGAAATATAACTGATAAAATATGTGACGCCTGAATTACTATTTAATGGAGATATTTCATAACAAATAGTGCGCCAAAAGAATCAATTTTCAATTGTTAAATGATTATTCAGATACATTATCGAAATAGTACTTTAATATTTAAATGATTAGCAATTCTTATGAAGCTTTAATGTATTCAATAAATATTTTTTTAACTCTCTACCAATTGTTTCATCCTTGTTATCTTCTAACCTTCCAAGCTCAACGTTTTGATCAAATTCTGATTAAAACTACGTTTCAATTAGCGTCAATGCTTGGGATAGGTTGAACCTTTTCCGATCTTTCTATAAGGTCAAGTTTCATGTGCTTGACTGCTTTACTGTGGATTATACTTTATAATAATAATTTATTGCTGTTTAGAAATTTTTAATAATTTAAGCTCTTCAGTTGATTAAAATTGGGTTAACCACCATTGGAAATCGTTTTTCCTTGAATTAGTATTTTTCTGTCAATACTTCCTCTTTTATCTAGGAATGATTGTGTAAGGAAGATGTTTCTCCTTCCATAAATAGAGCATGCAATTCCACTTGAACTTAGTGACATTTAATTAATCATTTCTTAGATAAAATTCCTATATGAAAGAGAGAAGTACACATTTTATATAAGCTAACCAACACAGAAACCGTCCCTTTAATATTTCTATTACATTAAGAATTATTTCTTATTATGGTTGAGAAGCGTGAGATTAAAGCATTTTTCTATTATTGGCATCCTGAATTAGTATCGTGAGGGTCTGCAAATGTTTACTAAATACATTTAAATTAATAAAATATTCAATACTTTTTCCGAGACCTTTTTAACTTATTCATGTAAACAAACACATTGGTTATGAAATCCAATTCCTAGTGCTTTTTTATGGTAAGATACACAATTATAAAAATTTCTGACTGAAGAACTTAGAGAAGAAGTTCTAGTAAAAATAATTTAATTTCTGAAAATTTGACTTTTGATTTAATATCTATTCATAAAACTATTACGATATTATTCATATCTTATTGAAAAATTTATTATTAAGTATCAAAAGTTTTGAAACAAATCAATATATAAGACTTTACTTTTTATATGGTTTTAATTAATACCATTGGAAAAGTATTAAAATTTAAGAAATAATGTGGTATTTATTTTTCATTTAAAGTTTAAACATAGTAAACATGGTTCGTTATATTGAATTATAAGGCTAA
The DNA here is from genome assembly GCA_019974015.1 of Nephila pilipes. NCBI lineage: Eukaryota > Metazoa > Arthropoda > Arachnida > Araneae > Nephilidae > Nephila > Nephila pilipes. The sequence goes on along the minus strand of BMAW01050936.1, from coordinate 181,717 downwards.
AATGGAGATATATTTGTAAATAAAATCATGTAAAAAAGAGATTATGAATGGTAAAACCTATGGAAATTTATTTACAACAAAAGCCTTAATACTTGAATTTAGAAAAACAAAAGCTAAAAGGATAACCAGAAATCAAATTACATTTATATGTAAATTAAAACTTCTAATTAATATAGGTCAAAAACTTACTTTAGTACGTGAATGAAAAATATATTAAATACTGCCAAAAAGTCATTAATAAAAATTGCTAACAATTTAAAAATCAAGCATCATCAAAATAAAAGCAAACTAAGAGAAAAGAGACAAGAAAATTAATACTGTTTACTTTGAAATGGAAAATGTTTCTTTATAACAGTATTATGGATCCAACCTTCACATCAGCTAATTATTATTCTACAACAAGACAGTGCGAAAGGAAGAAACAAGCAAAACTACAAATAAAGAACTAAAATTAAGCCAAAGAAAAGAAGAAAGAAAGGAAATAGATTAATTTAGACGTAAATGTATTTAAGTAATCATAAAATATAGTGTTAACGTATTTATAGACCTATTAGTAATGTTAACATAAAAAGAGTTAAAAAAATCATGCCACTAAAATCCAGGAAACTCAATCAGAGCGATATACTTACAATATCCCTCGAATTCAACACATTAAAGCTTAAATAAAGTATCTTATAAATAAAATTAACTTAGGCAGCGTAATATTTTTATAACTTAGATCACACATAATACTTTTAATTATGTTTCCATCAATAATTAACTACATAACACAAAAATACAGCAAATTCAAGCAGAGTGATATAAATTATCTCTATGGAGCCATTATTTTACATCCAAGAAATCTTAACTTCCAAATCTACTTTGATTGATTGACTTAAACACTGATACACACACACAGATATATATATATATATAGTATATATATAATACTTATTAAAAATGCAGCTTTTCTTCTCTTACAACTTTAAGACACAAATTTTGCAAATTAATTTACACCAACATTCATAAATGGTATAAAAGTAAATTGTACAAGTTGTTTACTTTAACATCATCTCGATAAAGTCGATTTAAATGCTTTCATTCTTCGTGACAAAAATTGAACCATGGAATACCATTCCAAAGACACTATGTTTCTGTATGCTTAGCGAAAATAGCAATCTCAAAATTCTTCCCGATAGTGAAATCCGCCGTTATAGCTTTTTTCTTCATTCTGCTTTTTTTTTTTTTTTTTCTGAAAAGGAATTTTAGTTTTTCGCTTTACAAAACCTAAGGTACACTTCGAGAGGCATCTCATTGTTATTTCAGAGCCGTTTTACTCCATTTTTTTACGTTTTGTTCTTTCAACGATATATATTTTTGAAAAAATGTTCTTTAGAAAAACTTAGTAGACACTCTTCAAGACACTCAACGAGTGATGGATTGAAGTACTTAACGATTCATACTGTAACATCCTAGAAGTTACATTGAAGTATAACTTTTTATAAAAACACTTTTTAATGAATTTCAAGCTTAGTAAACTTGTATTTCAAAATATTGGTTATGGATATTCATACAGAATTTTTTATTGGATTAAAATGAAAATTTAAAACATGAATCGATTATTTTCTTTCATACTGTAAAGGGGATTGATATTTCGAGTTCATTCCGTTTTTTCAAAAATTTAAGCAAAAAATAAATTTTCTCATTTTTCCCTCAAAAAAGTGAAAAAGAAAAAGGAATAATACAGGGTTGAATAAAGTATGATGATTAAAAGTTTGTCAATGATTCATACCAAACAGCATAAAGGGCAAAATAAATTCTATTTTCTTTCAAAAACTGCCTATTTATGTGTTTATGGATATCTTTAGTTGAGAATGTAAAAAACATATCACATACAACAAAAGCTTTTTCACTAGTAAAATTCTTCAAATATTTTGTTTATCTCACAATAAAACAAAGAGAAGATGTTTATTATAAGTAAAAAACGAAGCTTTAATGTTTAAAATCATATGAGTGCTTATTATTCAGAAATATGTACACATTTGTTATGAATAATTTAAACTCACTTTTATAAAGAAATGAAATTTTATTAAAATGCGAGAATAAAGGGAAAAGATTTATTAGATTGTAAACTCCAAACTTTTTTAAAAAAAATGTAAATTATTTAAAAAAGAAATCTTTACATTCAATGATATTTATATATATTTTGATACGTTATTTCATTTTTATTATGATGTTTTTTGAATCATGATGTGAGATTTTACTATTATAATGTACGAATGTTTCTTAAATTAAGGTGATTTTGCTACTGATGTTCATACAGTTCCATAATCGATCATCCTCTTAGTTGGGTGTATACAAATAATCCAAATTCATATTGAAACTAACAACAAAGATTGCATTTCAGCTTCAATTAAAATGAAACTTTAGCTGAAAATCTGTGATTTGATAAAAAGGGTCTTTAATATATGAAGTATAATTATTTCATTTCTATTTAATCCTAAATAATTTTTAGGTAGCATTAGTTTAATAAAATAGTATGTTTCTATCAGCGCGCGTTATACATACATTTCGAAGAGTAAACTTTTACCTTCATACATGTAATTACGTTTTAACTTTAACGTTTAAAACGTATACAGCTTCTTTCCCTTATAATTTAGTTTCATTTATCTCTATACTTCATATGAGATCAAACATACACTCTTATTAAGAAATAACAATAGTTCCTTTATTCTTTAAAATCATGCCTCGTTACTTTGATCAGTGCAGATAACTTTTATGACTCCAATCATTACGCGATCCATAAATTTTCGAGTGTCAACTCGCTTACTTATACCCTGATGCAGAGACTCTCAGCTCTGAGTCTGACACTGATTTGCTCCACTCAGAATCTGGTTCTGATCTATGGGGCATTGTTTAAGTGACACCTTACAATCGCCGTTTTACAAAATACCTTCTACAGGTAGAGTTTATAAGCTGGGGATAACAGAGGTTAATTATAAATGTTCCCCTTGCTTTTCTTTCCCATGATGCTGATTTTCTCATTCGATCCCCATATTTAAGAATTGTAGGAAGGATATAATGAAAATGTATAATTTACATTTTTATTTTGATAAATTATAATGCATTGCTAGAAAATATTGTACTTCGAACCTAAGTTCAATGTTTTATCTATTTTCTATCAGATTTTACAGAATAAATTGCGCTTTAATATAAAAAAAGGTTATTAATTACAATAGGTTGTCATTATGTCATTAACAAGTACATAATTATTTGAGTAGTATTTATTCAAAATTCAAATTACAGGTTTCAGCGAAAATTAATAAGTTTAATAAAAGCAAAGTTTTAAAACTTATGACAAAATATTGAAAACATCATGTCATTTAATTGTCTGAAATATTATCCTGCTAAATTTTTCAAATGTGTGTGTTCTTTATATTTAGTTATGATAACTAGCATATTTAGAGCATCAATAGTTGTTTAAAAGCTTAGGGAAAAATTAAAAATTTTATCGTAAAGCTTTAATTGAAAAAATTTGTGTGGTATTTTTTCTTTCAGAAAATCTGATTTCTTAAATGGATTAGCTAGGTTACATTTTTAGAAAATATATAATCTGATAAAATTTCAAATTAAAGTAAACAATTTTTTTCCTTGCAAAAAAGGACGAAAATAAATAGGGTTAAAAACATAAAGCAGAATTAATCGGGATTGATCCAAAAAAGCTTTTAAAAAAAACGGAACTTTTTTATTTGTCAAAATTGAGACATGTTTTAGATTATTAGTAAGAATTTGACTTAGTATAAACGAATTTTTAAGAAATGAGAGAAAAACTCTTAAGTTTTTAAGTGAAAACATCACCAATAAATAACTTTTTTGAAACAGGAGAAAGAATTCTTGTCTACATCAATCATTGAGAATGAAAGTCATAATTTTCAAAAATTTGTATTCATGCAAGATTTATGTAATTTTTTTCAATGATGATTTTTTGTACCTAATTTTTTTGTAGTAAAGATTAAGCATTATTTGAAAAAAAAATATTTAAATTTCTTTTCTTAATTCAAATAGTTTTAATGAAAAAAATAAAAGCACATTTTTATTACTTTCGTTTAATTCATTTCCATTAAATAGTTAACATATCACAATTATCCTTTGAATTATTATGTGAGCAAAAAACGTTTTTATAACATACAATATTACATAAAAATTATGTTATTAATAGTCAAAAAAGTAGCAATTGTTTGAAATTATATCAATTGCTAAAACTGTGAAGTTGAATATCAAATTTTATAATTCTGTCTTTGTTTGCAGCAACTGGTAACGAGTATCTGTCGTCTTCACCAGCTTCAGAATTTTGTCTGATCAAAATTGCTTGAACTCTGAAAAAAACATTGCATCGGGAGCAAAGAATAAACATTGTTTTTTCATTGTAAATTAGAAATGTATTGATATGCTATCTAGTTTACAACGGAATTACTTTTGCTTAAACAATTATTTTTGCCTATTTTTAACAATTGAAGCACAATAATAACAAAATTTTATACATGTCATATTTTGTGTTATTATTATTTTTTTTAATTTTGGGAATTAATTTGTTCGTATCTGAACAACACCAATTCATTCAGTGGTACAGTTTGTAGTTAGCCAAACAGTACGTAAATAATGATCATAAACTGAGCCTTTGCTTAAATATTTTCAAAATGTAATTCAAAGTGTTACTGTGGCCGCGATAGGATAATGGTGATGGAAGTGGACTCTTGACTTGCGGGTTTCATCGAGTCGTATGTTAGAGCCTTAGTGCTACTAAAGACCCAAAGTGTAGCCGGGTCTGATGCACATTAAATATGGTCGAAGTCCCAAATCCTCTCGTTGGCGTAGAGTGGAAATTAGGAAAAGAGGGAAAGTGCGGCCAATAGCGAGGGCAGTCCAAATATTCCTCGTGTTGCATCTAGTACGATATTAACAAACCAATCAGTCAATCAAAATATTACTAGTATTTGCCTTATTTAAGGATATTATATCAATTATTTATTTATTTTAAAATTTTTGATATTAACCATTTCCTTAATACAGAATGTTAAACATATGATGCCAACTGGCTCTGTATTGTCTTAAACCTAATGTCCCTTACTTATTATTTCAGTAAAATGAAAGGCTATTATATTTATTTTTTTAATATATTTTAACCATTAATGGGTTTTTGGATTTAAACTTTTTGAAGCAGTGTATAACTTCCAATCTTATTGCAGGAAGACGGTATATGTCTGACTTGGTATTGAATTTTTATACATAACTAAATGTTCATTTATAAATTAATAAGAATTCTGCTACTTTATGGAAATAAATTTATCAAATATTTAATTTAAAAAAATAATGAAAGCTAAGAATGTCGTCTGATAAGCTAATTTTGAAGAGCGGAATTTAATGAAAAATTCAGAATTTCTCTATCATGTCACCCTTTCTAGATATATAAGGGTGATATAAATGTCAATCCAAAAATTATTTATTAACAGATTATAACACTGTTTACTTGATAAGAGAAATCACATCACACAAAACAATTTAATCAAGACACAAAATCTACAATTTTCGTATATACAAAGCATAATATCAATTCGATTTTGCAAAAAATGATGCTCAATTTTTCTTTGCATGGTATATTCTCCCCACCCACCCAAATTCTCAAAAAGAAACCATCAAGTCATTAATATCTGAATAGAAACATAGTGAATTTTTCATTTCAATAAATACTGATAGTGTCAGATTTCTAATTCTAAACAAAGGAGTATATTTACCTCGTAGATTCTACGGTTATAACCTAGAACCTATCAATTATTCTTGCTGCATCAATTATTCTTGCTGCTTTAAAAATGTTTCAAGTCATGGACTAAATAATTTAATTCCTTTGCTCTATCTGATGCGGCACGAGATTGAAAAATATGCTTTTCAACATATTGTTCATTTTTGCTTTTGTTTTCTTCTGATTACTATTCAATAGTTTTCAAGTAACATTTAGGAACAGGTAAACCTTCCTCAAGAGATCCAGGTTTGAGTGTCGAATACTATTTTGATATTTCATTTTATATTTCGTTTTATTTAAGTACCTAATAATATTATTAAGGCAAAACTAATTTTCAGTAATTTAATATTTTATTCGCTCCAAATCATTGTAATAGCAAATAACATACTTTTTTTTCCATTTTCCATTCAGTAAATGCGGTTATATACGTTTGTACAAAATATGAGGAACCTATATATTATACATACACAAAGAACAGAATTAAAGTGTAGTCTATATTTATTTGAACTAATTTGGTAAAAGGCTTTTTTTGTGCTTTTAGAGTAAACTTGCTACACATATATCATATAAGGTGGTTTATGACACCACTATGTTTCGTGAATGCCATTATGTTACCGTAGTATTTATGTCTGCACTCTTTTCGATCCAGAAATCTTTAACTGTTCACTAAACTTCACGATTAAAATCAGTTAAGATTGATCAAGGACAAAATGAGCAAATCAGTAAGATAAATTAATAAAACGAATGACACCAAACAAGGTTTAACATATACATACTGATATCGTTCTGCTGCTCTTTTTTTACCAAGCATAATTATAGTGTCGCTTTTTAGTGATCCTTAATATAAAGTGTTTCAAATATTTAATACATTAAAATAAAGAGTAAAACTTGTATAGTTATTTATTACACAATATTTTGCTGTGAAAGAGAATTTGAAAAAAGTATAAAAAATATAAATTTTAAAATAATATTTTTAAAATATCATAAACTGCGTATATGATAGAATATTTCTGAAGATTATGTCAGATTCTATTCAAGAAAATACATAGAATTTTTTTTATCGCAAACCAGATACAAGTGGCTGTTAAATAGTATTACTAATTTACGGTAGAAAATGTAAAAGAAAGCGCATTAATTAAAAATTAATTTAACATAAATATCCAAAACCTGTTGCAAATTTCAATTGCCCTTGGATAGAATGAGAATGATAACATAATCAATCCCTCTTTTCTCTCGATTGAGTATTGGTCTTTTCGCCCTTCTCTAAAGTCACTTTTTAAAATTTATTGCTTCTATATCTATTTCTCGATTCTCTTAAAATATTGTAAGTCACAATATACTTAAGCCATTAGCATCGATAAATTTTATTAAGAGTTCTAAAATCTATTTTATGTACACTACTGAGGTATCCTTACTATGAAATTGGAAAACAGAACTATGCAAGTATATCATTCCAATATAGGTACGTAAACACGTAATACCACAAACACGCAAACACATAATTCCACAGACTACAAGTAGGTAATACTATAGACACGCAGAACACGTTTGCCGATGCCACACTTTGGTACAGGTTTACATTTGCGAAACAGGTAATGTCAATCAATTTATTAGAATTTACTAATTTACTAATTTGTTATTTTGCATAATCTCGCATTTGAACGCGTGATTACGTATTCCATTCTAACGTATACAGTGTCATTACTATCATGCCAACATTCAGAAATTATATATATATTTTTAAATCTCATTTAAACTTCCGTGGAGATTACTGTGTATAACATCGAGGATTGCAAAACTTTTCTTCCCTATTTTTTTATTACTTACTTTAGACTCTACTTGATTTGTCGCTGATCGCTTTATTAAGCATTTGGAGTTACAACCAAATTGAAGTAATTACTAAACATAAATTTTGAAAATAGTTTTATAAAAAAATGCATTTTCATTGAAGCATGTAGTGTCAAAACTATTTATCCTAAGCACTCGGTAAATTAGTTTTATGTATAATAATTTTTCGAAGAGTACATAACGAATGTAATTCAATTCTTGTGCTTTTAAAATAAATATTCCAGTAACTATATTCATAAAATATATAATATTAAAAGCAACAATGTGCCAGTGATTTTAAAGTTATTCAGATAATCAGTTATTTTGAGTGCTTCATGGACATTTTAGTTACTGAAGTGGATTAAATGTATCTGTCTTAAAGTCATAAAAAACACTGAAGATGGTTTTCATAAATTTAAATGTGGCATAGATTAATGATAAATATAAATAATAACATATACACAAATATATATGTTGATATAAATTAAATAATGATTTTGAGTTTTTCGTATTTAACCTTCTAGCTCACAAATTATGAAAAAGAAAAACATTTTATAATTTAATATACATAAATTCTTGTTTTACATTATGTAGAAAAATATGAGTTATCTGATGATATACAAGAAGTAACTAAGCCATTAAACCCGCTTGAGATGGTAAGGGTAGAAACAAGTTTGTACCTTGGAGATACTTTGTACAAGAAAGATACTTCTCCAGACGTGTTGAGATGTTACTCCCTTGAAACAATTATTATAAAATACCCTGAGTCTGAGTGGCTGCATGTTTTTACAGATGGCTCATTTTTTGATGATTTTATGACTGCAGGGTCTGGAGTTTTCTCGCGTTTATTTTCCTAATATGTTCTTGCAGGAAAATTTAGAACAGCCTTTGTTGGGGAGGTGGAAGTCATTCGCATCTCACTAAAGCACTTATTGGTTTTTGAAGATTAATTTTCAAGAGCGGTTCTTCTCTCTGATTCTCAAGCAGCCATCCTGGCCATAAGTTCAAATTGTGCTCTGTCATTGAAAAAAATCCTTCATTGTCGGGATTACTTGCAGATATTGGCCTTAAAGATGAAATATATTGTTATCCAGTGAATACCTGGCCACTGTGGAGTTTATGGGAACGAACAGGCTGATTTCCTTGCGAGGAAAGGCTCGAGATTGTTGCAAACAAAACGTTGAAAAATATCTTATCATTCTATAAAGCTGTATATCAAACATTTTATGTCACAAAATTTTAGGGTACAACTAATTGGTCATTTGCAGACAAAACGGGGAAAAGTAGACGATCTTCTGTCCATACCCAACGTTCCACGTCGTGAAGCTGTTACAAAATTTCTTCTTTTGACGGGCCATGACTATCTTGGAGAACACCTCCATCGTATTGGGATTCTTACACTTCAAATTGTCCTCTTTGTGATTTTGTGGGTTCAATGAATCGGGCTCACCCCTATCATTGTTCATCGCTCTATGGTGACACCGAGACCGCATTGTATTGACAAGCAAGATAACTTTTAATAAGGCAATGGCTTCGGTCATTTTTTTATGTTTTTTTTTTCTTTTTTACATTTGTACATATGTTCTTGTGTGTTCATGTGTGTTATCATTTTCGTTGTTGTTTCTACAGTATTGCCTTGCCATTGCAAATATAAAAAAAAAACATTATGTAGAAAAATTATTTCTTCAGCTTGATATCATTATGGGGAATTTGCGGAGCCTCATAAGACGCTGGTAAGTTTAAAAGTATGTCAACAAGCCTATTCAGAAAAATGAAAGGAAACCGACAGGTGACAAATTTCAGCTAATTTTTACATTTATTTTAATGTTTCAAAATGTATATTTTAGGAATTATTACATGATACAATGGAATTACAGGTGTATTTGAAAAATTCTCGGGATATAATGCTTCCTTGCATGTAGCTTCTATGTATCTAGCTCTCCTGGGACAGTCGGATACGTGTAATTTGACAGCATATTTCCCCCTCAGTTTTAACCAAATAATGCTCACTACTACCTTTTTTAATTTCAGCATCATCTTGTACTTGTGAGCGTTTCTTTGTTGGTGAATCCTGCAATGTACTTGGTCTGCCTTTCTTTTTGCTTTGAGTCGACAATCTTTATAAATAAGGAAGCTCGAAAAGGATGATTTAAATTCTAATAAATCCCAGGACTCATTTTCAGGATTTAATTTCTATAAAATATATCAATTTACCTCGAAAGCATTTAGCACATGATAAAAAATTCAGAAGTACCACCGTTTATGTCGTAAAGCTTGTGTCTTTATAGAACTAATATTGAATCCATGAGATCTACTACACCCACACATTTTTATTATACATTTCGATTGATGAAGGTTTTGGAATTTCGATAATACATTCTTCTTGCCTGCTCCAACGTTTTACAGATCCAAAAGAACATGTTCTAAAAAATGTCAAGACTACATGAACAGCTGAGCTAATGAACCGTCTTGTCATTGTTATGTATTCCTTAATAGTGGTAATGAAAAATGTGCCTCTTGAATCACGTTTCATTTCATTGATATGTTTCAATTTATTTGCAGTTTCTTTTAACTTATTTGTACGTACTGTTCCTGTTGAAAACAATTCCCATTCAGGAAGTTTCATCAAAAAAGGAATTGTTGTGAACAAAAAGTCAAAAAATACTTGATGAGTTTTATACATTATAAGTTTACAAAGCCTGAATATATCACTTACAACTGCTCCAAATTCTATAAGAAATTCCTCAGATTCAGCATTTGCACCTTGATAAATTTCAAAGGCATAAACATAGCATTTGAATTTGAAATGGGTCACGGTAATAAATGTTTGTCATTAGCAATAATCGCATTCCTTTAATTAGTTCAGTTTACTTTAAAGAAAAATATATTTTGGAGTTTTGTGGTATTTTAAGTATTAAATGTAGATTTTTAGCATATTTTGGTGTGCTATAGGGAATAAAATCCTGGTTTTTAACTGGAGTTTCTTCTTCTGAAGTGGATACTTCTTATGTATTGTTTGAAGCTTGATCTTCCTTTGAACAGAATCATCATTTAATCCATTGACAAATACATTTCCGAGTCACAGTTGCCAACAAACACTCCGGAAAAGTGGTCTAATACTGATTCGATATTATACCGATTATCTTTACTATCGTAAAATGCATTACTTGGAACAAAAATAATTCTTCATTAAATTTTTAACAAAGTTAGATTACTATTTATTCGTTTTTTTTAAAAAATGATATTATAAAACTATTTTAAAGAATTTTATTAAAACATGTTTAGTTTTATTTTTTAACCCTTTCGCTGCCGAAGGGAGAAACAAGAAGTGCTTCTCTGTGCCCGCGGCATCTTACCGCGAAGTGTCACACTGTGCCTAGACAATTTTAGATATTAAGCCTAATTCGTGAAAAAATATTCCTCTAAAATCGGCTATTCATTAAAATATTTTGGTATTTACATATATTATTTTAAATGCCATAAACTTAATATACACAAAAGAAAAAAATTATTTAATTGAAAATTGAAAGTTTTATACATGAAATTACTTAAAAAAATTATATTTTTAAGAAAATACAAAACATATTTACATATGTACATAAATTTCATGGTGTAATGATGCACCATTATATGGAATATATAGATATAAAAGATAAATCTTGTTTTGCTATATGGTATATTTATAAGAAAAAATTCAAAGCATAATCCAACGTCACATGTCTTACACACATATTTTGACGCTTCAAGCAAGATTTTGAGCAAAGGGCATATCTTAGCCCCCCCCTCCTTTTTTTTTTACTTTAATGTCTATGTACTGATTTGGATTATTTTCGATAACATTACTGTCAGATTCATTCATTATTTCGAAAGTCTCAGTATCAGATAAATACTTTCTTTTCGTCATGACTGTCGCTACAAATAAAAATCGATCAAATGAAACAAACAGCTGAGAGTATCTGCTACCACTGGTGTTGCCAGCTGTTATGATATACTAAAATAATATTAGACCCTCTTGGAAGCTTAAACGCTTAAAAGGTGTTACTCAAGCAAAAAAATGAGAAAAGAATGATTTTAAATCACTGCAACTCTGAATTATTGCAGGAGCCTCATATGAAGTTCAGGTGAACCGGAGGGTTAATATAATAATTTAATCTCTCTTTTGTTCAATTTTGGAGTTCTATGACGTAATTGAAGTTTATTACTCTATTATTCCCCATAATGGGCCCGTTCTGTGACAATATTAGACGCTTTATTTTTAAATCATATCGTTGATTTGTCTGACAAATCTTTCTTGTTTCATTTCTTGTCTAATTTTATCTTCACAATCTTGCTTATCAAGCCTAATTCCCTTATCGCAGTCTCATTTTTCATGTTTAATTTTTTGAACGTATTCTCCTTCTTCATGTTTAATTTTTTTTTATCGTATTCTCAATCTTCATGTTGAATTATTTTCCCAATACTACAAGTAAAATAACGTATTAATTCCTGCACAAAATATTTTTTACCCTGACCTATTTTCCTTAAATTTATCATTTTAGCCTTTGAACGCACGTTCTTACCCAATTTTTCAGCTAATTGTAACAAATCACACAATATAGCACACCAAAATATGCTAAAAATCTACATTTAATACTTAAAATACCAGAAAACTCCAAAATATATTTTTCTTTAATGTAAACGGTACTGATTAAAGGAATGCGGTTATTGCTAGTAACAAACATTTATTACCTTGACCCATTTCAAATTCAACTATGCATAATTAAATATCAATCGATTCTAAGCAAAATACTTAAGGAAAATACAATTATCACAATAAAAATATTTTATTAAAACAACAAATAATACTCTTATGAAAGCAACAAAATCATTATATTAAATTTTATCGAAAGCATTGTTAGTTACTGAAAACAAATTTCACTAGAAAACAGAACATAAAATATCACCACTATTAATTGTAAATCGTTTGGTCATTCGAGAAGAAAATCAAAAGGAAGTATAGGCAACAAAAATTTATTTTCTGAGTAAAGTTTCAAATACCATGTCGAAAGATTCGAGCGAATAACCATTATAATACCCTATAAAATAATTACAATAATCTCCCACAAAGAAAATCAGAAAACATCTTAAGCCTTTCTCAAAATACATTTAATTATATTAAATAAATTGATTTTTTTACTTCCGTTCCAAAAAATTTCCTTTATTCTTAAAGAATAAACAAGATATGGTCAATATTTAGACAACAAAATATTAAATTACATTAATTAAGAATCCTAAACACGAACCACATGAAAAAAACTATATGTGATCCATTTATCTCAAATGACAAACTAAAGTAGTATGAGGTGTCATTTTTTTTGGCTGAAGTAAATATCTTAATTTATCTAACATAAAATGTATAACTCGAATGAATAAATGTATGAATATTATATGTATGAAATGAATAAATGTATAAAATGAATAAATACATTAATGAATAAAATGAATAAATGTGTAAATGTATAAAATGAATAAATGTGTAAA
>BMAW01050936.1:110731-168584 GCA_019974015.1 Nephila pilipes | reverse complement strand
TAAATGTGTAAATGTATAAAATGAATAAATGTGTAAATGTATAAAATAAATAAATGTATGAATATTAAATTAATTTAACATAAAATGTATAACTCGAGTAATAACATGAAAAAAATTAAATCAAATAGATCAAAGTAATTACATTCCTTCTTATTAAAAGATTTTATTTTCATTGCATCAGAGCTGAATATCATTTACCTTAAATTTGGAATACAAGAACTAAAACGAATTCAAAATGCTTCATGTAACTTATCAATTAATGTATCATATCATAAATCAGTGATCTATTGTAAATTTGAAATGAATAAGCTATGAAAATCAAATTTAATCTGATGTAGTTAAATGAAACTGTAATATCAATTCCAACTGTAAATTTTTACACACAAATTACAACTGCAAAAAAGTGAATTCGAATGACTACAAGAAAAATAAGAATAATATGTCTTTATTCTTCACGTAAAACAATAATTATTTTTGTTTGACAAATAACCATTTTTCGATTGCATTATTAACATTTTACTTTGAAACATTAACGCAACCAAAGGTAATGGTCATAAAGGCCAATCCTGATATGAAATTCATGTATGACAGTCGGATACAAAGTAGCTATGGCAACAGAACTACATTCAAACTTCTGACACTAAATATAAACATACTCTTCTTATCTACTCTGATTAACTCGAGAAGCATTTTCAATTCTATTACATTTATCCATACTCACTAAACAATATACTTCTTATAATTATTTAAAATATTAACCTGGGAAATCCACAGGGATTTCCGTTCTACGCGACCTGCTTCTAAGTCTCCGAAATCCAACATAATGGACTTCGTATGGGTCGTGATATCAGTTCATATTTCACGTGAGTGCTTATAGACAGTTTCATTTCTCTTGAGAGAGATAAGCTACTAGCTCTTTAACGTGGTTAAGATATTATAAATTGAACAATTTATCCATATGATCTAAATGTAAATTGATCCCATGATAAGTTACCAAGTAAAAGTAAAGGGCACACCATATTCGAGTTAACAAATGTTTCTCTCTATCACCGAGGAAAACATGTTTTTGAAGTTGTGTTTCATCTGAGAAGACATACGTTCTTGATGAGATCCTAAAACGGTGACAGTATAAACAATTTTGGAAATCGAACGCCTTCATGAAGGTGGTTGTTTTAGGCTTATGAAAAGCTGATTGGACTGTTCTTAGTAAGGCAGGTAAAACAGCCCTATGTGCCTCTTCTGTTCAAAGGATGTGGAAAAGGTAATGTGAGACAGGGAGTGTAGATTGTATTAGAAGTACAGGTACGTCTAAAAGGATGCTTGAGTTGAAGCATTGAAATATATGCGATGACAACTCCATAGTCCATGAGTGTCATCATTTTGCAGGATGTATTGGATGTAGCAATATCAGAGGAGAGGGGAATACAGTCGCGTTTCTCTTTATACGTTCTATCATTTACCTGAACGCATCGAAGCGTCAGATTACAATGGTGTCAGTTCAGTAAAGCCACTGCAGCCGTTAGCATTTCCTTACCTTTAACGGTTTCAAAATGTTGTTTTCCACCAAGGACCACACAGGCTCTACCACAATTGAAAGGAATCAGCAAACAAGTGCATTAAGAGACTGATAAGTTTATTCTCACACAATTGATTTCAGAACTCTCACTTCTGGAGCATATTTGGGATATGTAACTATTACCCGCGTTGGCTTGATTTGCCTTAGTCTATATAGAACTGTGGAGTTTCGCGGAAAGTATATAGTTTTCTCGTTATATGTTATGGTAAATTTATCTCATCAATGTTTCTATGATCCTGGCTTGTATGATACTTGGTAGAATATGTTAATTTCATCAATGTTTTTATGATCTTTTTTGTATCTTTAAAGTGGTTTTTCTGTCTATTGATTATATAGTATATTGGATCGCAATACTGTAAGTATATTTTTGAAATATTAATTTCTAATTATTAAATGCATTCTCTAACAGTCTACCTATTTTTTATCACATTTTTCTCACTTTTCATGGTGTTTGCATTTTCTCCATCCTCTCTCTTTAGATGTATACACACACAAACACACACACACACATATATATATATGTGTGTATGTGTGTGTCTGTATACCTACATGTGTGTGCTTAAATATTGTTTAGGTAAGACTGCTATTATTAAAAATATTTCAGAAGTTATTAAATATAAAGATGTATTCTACACTGTTAGCATTAAAACTGCAACAACAAGAAACTGTAACTGAAACTATAAACTAAAACTGTAACTGAAATTGTAAACTAAAACTGTAAAACGGCAGAAGCGATGAATTCATTCCTAATTGTAAAAAAAAAGTTTGCGTGTTGGTGTAATGTTTTGGAGAGTTTATTCCTTTTCTAATTGTTTTACTTTGGTAATTTTTGTTTTATTATTTACAATGTAATATGTTCAAGATGTTTTGGATAATGTAAAAGTTTTCATTCTCCACATTTTTTAACTATAATGACATGTGATTCATAAACCTCTTATACTTCATTATATTTGATTTTCCTGTCTTTGCATTTCTGAATTTCTGACTTTTGGTTTATTACCATCTTTTAATGACATAATTCATTGATGAGTGTTATCATGAAATCTGTAATTATTGGTATAAATACATTATTCTATTCTAAGTATGCAAAAGTATTAATTATATTAGCTCTACTTTTTCTAAATTTTTGTTTTCCTATTACTTTGCTTTGAATTCATTGATACATATTTATAAGTAAATTTTAATTGATTTCAATTGATTTATTGATTGAATTTTTAATATATATATATATATATATATATATATCTGTGTGTGTGGTAAATAGAGAGAGTCTACATATTGTGCACTGGCCTAATATATTATAGAGATGTGAAGATTGAAGATTTACGTTACATAAACTGAGCTTGTATTTAACATGATGAGAAAATAATTCATGTATTTAACAGAGCAAATGAGAAATGTATCTACACACATCAAGCAATAATTGAACATTCAACAGTTTAATATTCAACTGTATACTAATAATAGAAATTCGTTAAACTAAATAATGTATTTCTGTTTCTAAGCCTAATGTTAATGATTACATTTCAAACACGCGTTTACATAATTTAGTGTAGGTAAAGCTAACTCTATAATTATCTCTATTTCTCGACAGTACGAGTTAATGTTTGCTTAGATAACTGGACATCGTTTCTCTATCCAGTGTTTCTACCTACCACACATCTCATCAGTCTGAATTCATTTGTCAATTACTTATCCAAACTGTAAACAAAGTTGCTGTATATTGAAATATAGGTAGCTGGAATTATTTTGGTACTTTAACCTTTCCCAACTTTTTTTCTGAATATACACATCTAATATAAACACACACACACAAAGACACACGTAGGCGTGTGAGTACTAATTATAATAACCAATCAAGAAGTACTATAACAAATAATATGTTTTTAATAAAACTTCATGTGAAAACCATATTAACGAAAAAAAAAATATGCTAGAAATAATGAAGCAAATTATAGCTTTTATACTACTACTAATAATAATAATAAATTTAACTACAAATATGTGACAGTAAAAGATAAATAGATTGAAGTATACTAAATAATGCACACATATGTATAATTCACTAAATTTATTTTTTGAAAAACATTTAGATTCATCTATTCTACTAAATTATACAACATGTTAAATTAAATATGTCGGATAAACTTCTCTTAATATAAATATTGATCTTTTTTTAAAATTTAGTTCTTATTAACGTAGCACTAGAATCAACACGAAGGCTATTGGTGACGGACCTCGTAATTTTGAGCCACGGTCAAGTGACGAAGACAACACCTGAGCTTGCACCCCCATCTCCTAACTTCCTCCCCATGCTAACGGTAGGACTTTTGGCCCCGATAGATTTAACGTGCATCAGCCCCGGCTACATGGCTGATCATTAGCGGTCAAAGGATTGAACCAGCGACTGAACGAAAAGCGTCGGCCACGAATCCGAAGCCATGAACACTATGCTACCGCGACCAATATAAACCTTGAAATCAATCAACATCGAATTTGTACAAAAAGTAATAATAGCTTACAAAATAGCCAGAAAATTGAGATAATTATTTTCTATTTACATAAATTTCAAAATGTTCAAATCTCAATTATAAAAATAAAACCA
Organism: Nephila pilipes; assembly: GCA_019974015.1. Classification (NCBI taxonomy): domain Eukaryota; kingdom Metazoa; phylum Arthropoda; class Arachnida; order Araneae; family Nephilidae; genus Nephila; species Nephila pilipes. The sequence goes on along the minus strand of BMAW01050936.1, from coordinate 164,403 downwards.
AACATTCAAAAAAGCCTAACGTGGGACAATGGTTTTTACATACGAATTATTCTTATTAAGAGGTATTTCATATATTAAAAATCAGAAAGGAGATAAATATATTCTTAAAAAAATTATAAGAATATTAAATAAAATGAGGTTGCAAAGAGAAAAAAAGTAATAGATCTAAGAGAAGAAATTATTAAAGAAAGACTTATGAATCATGCAACAACTTCAAAATTAATTATAATATTAAAAATATAAACTATTTTATTTTTGTTTCAAGCGAAAATGGAATGAAGATTCTATAAAACACCCTAGCTAATGATAATAAATTACATGCTGTTTACATATTATTTAGCATACTGCTAACTAATTAATAAATAAATATAATATCAAACATAATGAAGAAAATAATGGCTTATAATACTGTACTTAAAATTTTATGAATGATTTTTAATGATTAATTTTATTTTATTTATATTTTTGAAAAATATAAGAAATGTCTTACATTAAAATATTATAGTTAAAAGTTTATAAATCTAACTAAAAAGGGCAAATTTAATTTTAATTCTATGAACATTAAAGATCTGAAGAAAATGTAATTGTGTTGAATGTCAGAATTAAATAGATAAAGATTACCATCATGAAATTGCTGGAGATTTGAACATAGTAAAATATAAGAAAATCATGGAATATATATAGAATATAGATACTGGTTTCAGGTTTATGATCTCTAATAGTAACCATTTCTTTATGAGACGAATGTTTGAAGATGTTAATATTATTAATCATTTAGCTATCATGTATAATTTAGCTATTGTAGAAATCATTTGGTATAAGAGCTACATTTATAATAAAGGTATTGATAATACAAAATTTAAGACAGAAGGAATCAAATGCATGATATTAAGAAATAACATATACACAAAACACTTTTTTATTGGTTGTTACGTTGAAATGGTTCCAAGTATTTTTTTCAGTTATTTACAAATATTAATATAATTTAGTTATTAAAATCTAAAAGTGTATAATTATTATTTAGAAAGTATTTTTAATTGCCTAGAAATTAATAATAGAATTACTGCTCTATGGAAAACAAATAGGATTACAAATAAATAAAATTAAGTTTCCCAAGATAGTTATTACTCTAAAATTTCACAAAGAATCCATTCAATCTAGAACTGCCACTATTATTTATAATACTTACATAACAAAAGCAGGTAAATTCATAAAAGACATCTTACACACCCAAGGTACTATTAATAAATTTAATGAAACATCTATTATAAAAATAATTTAGAAATTATTAAGAATATAAGAAATAAACATTTATTTCCTACAGAAATTGAAGCCCTCATTAATTTAACTGACACTTATGACCTAGAAAAGTTGCTATTAATTATTAATTAAATACATTAATGAATTTATTTGCTATGACAATAGTTTATATTGTACTTAGAAAATTAAGCTATTTTTAATATATCAAAACTTTTAAACAAATTAAGGGCATTCCACATTAAAGACATACAAGTAATAATTTGGCTGATCTATTAGTATGAATTATATTTTTTGTATGAAAAAAAACCTAATTTATCTTCTTTTCCTATATATTTATATCTAATTCAAACTAATTCTAGTTAATATGAAATTAAATAGTACCATACAATTGAAAATTACAGATAAAAACTTAACCCCTTACCTGCCGAGGAAAACTTACGAGATACGCTCCCCAGTGCCACCGTTTTTCATACGGGCGAGCGTAGTTATGCGGTGTATTGGAGGAAAAAAAGAGGTGCGTTTTGCAACATAAAACCTTTTTACTTTCACAGAAAATAGAAAATGAAAAAAAATGTACAAAATTTAAAGTATAAAATAACAGTGTAATCAAATAGATGTTATAAGTTATCTGCTGTGTGATATTTCCTAAAACAAGGTTGAACACATAAACCAACATCACATTCATTGCATTGATAGCGAGTTTCACGATGAACTTTTGCTTTTGAACCAACAATACATTTTCTTGGTGCATTTTTCTTTGATGGTACTAAGTCCGGAAAGTGTCTACCAGTAAGTCGTAAAGGACAATCGCTTTGTAACTTCTGTCGTTTAGCAGATCGTGGTGTGGTAACATGGAATTTTTCTAATATGCGTTCCACCAAATTCATTCGGAAATTGTAATTGTCAATGTTTGGAAGCTTCTTTTCCCGTAAGATGAAGGCATTCCAAATAGCCATATCCAACAGGTGGCGAAATATTGTTATATAATACCTCTTCTGTCTTCTTCTCTTCTGTAAATTTTTTGTATCCATTTGTACCCAACGTCAGGCGTCTTTCAGAGAATAGTCGCAATCAGAATCCTCTTCATTTGACGTAATATCATATCCCGACGTTTCTGATCCTGAAGATGATGGGAAATAATCATCTAAATCACTCTCATCACTGTCAGACATTTTCGTAAAAAGATCTTCTATTTCGCACAATAAACGAAAACGGAAGCAAAAGAAGAATAAAAAAAGCACGACCTACTCAAACAGAAACAGAAGCAAAACTGCACTGCTATAACTTTTCCGTTTCAGAAAAATCCCCTTTACCAATACCCTACCCCTCTTGTATGAAATAAGAACATCCGTTTCAAACCTTGTTAAGGTCATTTTATGGCATTCCAAGGTCGTGGGAGTAGTTTTCTTTATATTAGCGCAATGCAAAGGATCGTACTTCGGAAAGGCGTATATATACGCCGGCGGCAATGAACGCATCGGTTGAGTGAGGCGTATATATACGCCGGCGGCAGTTAAGGGGTTAATTAGAAATATTTATGACAACAGAGTAAATTTTAAGTTTTATTTGAATAAGGTATCTTTCTGGAGTAGCTATTTACAAATTTTCATTTTTAGAAATACTATCATAATCATATTATTAGAAAAAATATCATTCAGTAAGTTATAATAAACTACAAAATAATAATTATGAGAAGTTTATCACAAGTTACAATAATGAGAATCGTTCTATTTTTCATTAATAAACATATGAAAATGATCACTTTTAATTAAAAATATAGAAGATATATACCAATTTTTCAATTGTAAAGTTTATTTGTGAGTTAACTTAGCTTTAATTGGTTGTTATTTTACATACAACCATTCAGTTTTTATTAATAATTTAAATAATAATAACAAATTATTGACTCATAATTTTGCAAACTTTTTTTCAGTTATTTTTGAAAATATCATTGATTTTTAATTCTTTAACTTCCAAAAATATGCTTTTAATTGTAATTTTTAAATTAAATCATAAAAGGAACATGACTGAGCAATTTTTTAATGAAATTTAAAATTTAGGGAGATTTAAAAAGTATTCTCTTGAAACTACATTTGAAATCACTGAAAGCTTTTGGAAATAATACACGATAAAAAAAACCCATCGTAATTTATAAACCATTCGTTATTAGTAATCACCTAAACAAGATTAACAGTTGTGTTGAATATTATTAATCCACAATAAAAACTTATTCTGAAATTTTGTAAATGAAGTGAATATTTAAGTAATAATTTATATTATTTAGTCTATTTGTAATCGGTATTCTAATGAGAACTTTTAGTATTTTGGGTACATTTATAAGAGGAAGAAGCATTGTTAAATATAATCAGAGCGTTTCTTATGTTAACCTAAGATATTCAGCACACACATCGTTTGAATATTTTTTTGTGAAATAACTAGTGTAACAATTAAAGGTATTTTAAATTTTAGATTTTACAAATTCTAAGCCTGTCAATAATTACTTATAAATTTACTGAATATTTAAATTGGTGCCATTCCCTGTGTTTATTTACAAATGTTCCAAAGAGATACACTGCATAAGTTAAGGGAACTTAGTGATAGACATATGCATATGAAGAAAAACATGTTCCGATTGACTAAGCAAGCATTCACTTAGTGCTGCCAATAAGCCGAGGCACTTCAATTATTCACAATACCTTTTCTATGCTAAACACACGCTATTTTTGTATCTCGGATAAACAGTTAAGAAACACCAATAGATTTGTTCAATATTGCGCATTATTTTTCTGTATTATGTATTCGAATTTATTTGAAATAAAAATATTCTACATTATTCTCATTTATTTTACAACTATTTTATGTTGTGTACTTACACAAAATTAAGATCAAAATTAAAAGATGAAATAAGAGATATATTTCCTTTTATATATATTTACCTGATCTAAGGCTTTCTATGATATTCAGCTTTGTTTGGCAAAATTCCATAAATTACCCAAGTATTTTTTTAATAGACGGCTGTAAATACTCTTATCTAAGTCAGTTAAGCTTTGATAAATTGAATAAAGGTATGAAGCTTTTAAAAATACATTTAAAATTCTATGCATTTTGATCGATTTACATTATCACCTGTTATTTACATTAATTTTCTTAGCTTGATGCACTTTTTTTTTTCTATCTTGGAGGAAACTGAAATTGAAAGATTAGAATATTTTTCACGAAAATTTTAAAATCCATAATATTAATATTAATATTTTTTTTTATTTTTTAAAGAGGATGCTGCTTGTTAGTTCATACAAAAATTTGTAAAATTGCTATTTCTGCCCCCCCTCCTCAAAGCATGGTACATTTTTTTTTGAAAATTACTTTTAATACAAAACGTTTTTAAAATAGTATTCGAGTGTCTTTGTGCGTTTGATTATATTTAAAAATTCTGCATGTTTAGATTGACGTCGGATAACTGTCGATTTATATTGAATATGTATTATAATATGATAACCATCACAGAAGAGCAGATAAAGTATCACTGCATTTATTTTATATAGACCAATAAAATTCAAATAAATTATTAAAAAAAGCTTTGAAAAATACAAGGTATATGTTAAAATATATACGTGGGGTTTGGTTTAAATTGTTTATTGTCATAATTATATGCATTAGACAGCAATGTTGTTAAGACTGGGGATCAAAAGAACAACCTATTCTTTTGAATTAGTTCATCTAGAAGATCGAAAATACCTGAGTCCTCGACTCAGCAAGAAACTTGTTATTTAGAGTTCCAAATATTTCAGAGTAATTATCGATATTCCGTCGTCATTATTCTATTACAATGTTTTTCCCGATTACTGCGATTAAGCGCGCACGATCTCCCAATCCTGAAATACATCTTCAGAAATTCAGCACCTTAAAACGAAACTTATTATTTTTGTAAGTGAATATATGAGACAGGATAATACGTAAATCTATTTAAAATAGTATCCAACCCTTTTGCTCCTTGCGCCGCATTGGAAGAAAACGAGTTGTTTGGTGCTGCGCAAAATGAATCTAACTCTAAGGCATTAACAATAGCGCATGATAAAAAAAATATAAAATATATCATTATCATATAAAAGTAAATTAAACTTAATAAATTATGACTTTTCTATTACAAAAGCTATAATATGTAGATCGATTGATATTATTTTACACTTCACGTGCAACAATGTACAAATGATACTTCATCGTTAATTTTATAAGAATAACGATAGCTAAAAATAAAAATAATATATTTTTCAGCAATGTCTGGTTTCGTTGAAAAAGTTGCAATTTTAGGGTTTCAACAATTATTCTGGTTTCAATTATACTCTTAAATGGCTCCTTTCTTCAAAATAGGTGCTAAGAAATATACGTTCCTCTGCACAACAATGACATGGATAACTAAAGATTTTGCAACATCACAATATTTTACTTTCAGCAAGTATAATTTGTAAACGTCTATTAAAGGTAAACCTTCAGTACAGGCACGTAGACTTCAAGTATATATATAAAACGCAATAATAACCTTTTCTCTCAAACACTTTATTAGCGGACGGCGTTCCGTCCTACTCCTCGTTACATTGTTCTCGCTCGCTCTCTGGTACAAATAAAAAACACTCACGAAAGCGCCATCTAGTGGCGTGTACACCTTCAAAACACAATTTTCGGTCAAGATATAAGATTTTTTTTTTTAATTTCATTTCATTTTAAAATTCAATCTTTTATCTTCGAAAATCTGTTTGAAGTTTGTTTCTATCTAATTTAGAAGCTGAGTTAGAATTGTTTTAGTATTACTTAATCATGAATTTCTCTGACCAAAAAGGCTCTAAAAGAGACATTTTTCATTACTGCAAAACACAATATCTCAAAATGTTATGTATTTATGAATCTGAAATCTTACATAAATGTTGATCATATATCTATACATAGAATACACCATTTTTCAGAATCTATAACGAATAGAAGTATTTTTATATTGCTATAAGTTGAAAATTGCAATGACTTTCAAGGAAATTTCAATGTTTAGAATTCGAGCACCTTTAGCTTCCTCAGTAAGGGATAAATTATCAAAACAAAAGTCTATCCTCTCGATCTAGATAAGATTACATGATGTTTCATAGTCAGTTTAGAAAACATAAACATAGTTATTTTCTTTAAAGCTACCATGTTATGCAGAAAGTCTTAATTTTTGCTCATATTTGTATACACTACGTTATTGACAGTAAAAATGTACGCTATCAAAATTTTTCTTCAAAAACCAATTTTGGAGCTCTATAAGGTCATAAAAATATACATTTGTGTGCAAAAGTTACGTTAATTCAAAAGATTTTCTTTGAAGGTTACTGGTACTTTAAAGAGATTTTATGAAATTTTTCTTTTAAGTTGGATCTCAGATTGTGCACATTGCAACTGAAAATTTGTTTGCATCATATCTGTATCGACCGAAATGGAGTAGTAAAAATATAAAATAAAATATTTATTTATTCCTTCAAAAATCCTAGAGTTTATATTCCTATTCCTGAATCACCAGGTAGGGGGTTAGTTCAAATGATGCCTTTTTGGCTCAATAACTCTAGAGTTAATTTATGGAGTTATATTTTTTTGTAGTGCATATTAATATATTTTTTGTTGCGCACTTTCATCTTCCGTCACATTAATAGGTACTCTGAGCCGCATACTGCCCACAGGATAAGCACCCCTGATTTAAAGCAAAAACTAGTATTTGGTGCAGATGGAGAGAGGGAAAAGGCAATGGGACGAGAAATGGTCGAAACTAAAGCATGACCTTGAAAAAAAAATGAAAGAGAAAAAAAAATTATTCGAAAAACGCTCCCAAAATTGAATCAAATCATGAGAATGGCCCCCTCAGAAGAAGTAGGTTGGAAGTAGAAAACTGGTGGTGGAAAAAAGAAAAAGAAAAGCACTTTAAGAACTAGATCTTTCGACAGTAGGTCTTCCTAATAAGCAGGTCTGGACTGGTCGGAATAGATTCCAATCCTAAGAACATAGAAAAAAAAAACTCTTTTATCGATCAAATTTACTTATTAATGATCATTAATTTCTAGTTTATAACTTAACTATTTTGAATTATTTGAGTGATGGTATTTAAAAATTTCAGGAACATAGAACAATTTTCAAATTTAAATTTTGTCTAAAACATTATTTATTACGTTTGCTAAAAAGTAACGTGATTTTTTTTGAAACTCTCTAAAATATTTTATTTCTTTTTTTTTGGAATAAACATTATTGCTTAGCATTCCTTAATCCATATCAAACCAGAGATTATATCAATTTTTCCAGTTTTGTAACATAACTTAATTTGTTTCCTCAATCCAATCGAAAATGCAATTAAATATAAAATTTGGAAAAGAAGTCAGACTTCTACGAAAGTTTTGATGAATAACCGTGTATTGAATCCAGATTAGTTTCTTTCTTTAAAAGCTTTACTTATTTCTCCTCAATTCGGTTTAATGAGAAAATGTGTTTGCTATTGCAGAATTATTGAAAAAAAAGGTTGTAATTAATCACAGAATAATGGTAAAACAAATGTCAGTATAAGTAAATACAAAAACATTTAACTAATTTATTAAATGATAAATGTTATAAAAGGATTTTTGGCGTGAAGGAAACCAAAAGAGAAATGAAATCTTATTAATTAAATGTTGATTGTTTTGGTTTGGTTTTATTAACGTCGCACTAGAAGGAACACGAGGGCTATTGTCGATGCACCTCGTAATTTTGAACCTCGGTTAAGTGACGAGGACGACATCTGAGCTGGCACCCCCCTTTCTTAACTTCCACAACGCGCCATGTAGAGGACTTGGGGATCCGACAGAATTAACGTGCATCGGCTCTGGTTATACTGCGAGTCTTTTCTGGTACAAGGTTTGAACTTCCGACTCAACGAAATCTTTTAAATGTTGAGGAGATTGTGAATATGATGTTTTATATAATTCGTAAGATTTCAATTACATAAAACTTTTACTTGCACTGAACTTCAAAAATTGAAATAAATCCTTCTTTACACTTATTTTGATTTTTATTTTCAGTCTCACATTTTTACAATTGTGTTACCAAATTAATACACTACATAATTTTTTGTTTGTTAATTTTTTTAAAAAAATAGGCATTTTCATTTCATTATATATTATATGTATAATGTCTTTTTAAACTTTTGCATTATTACTTCTTGAAATTATTCGAGCCTTACTAAACAATTAATCTGATTTGTGGATAGATTTTTTTCAGTCACAGGGCTTAACCTACGCAAAATCTTTGAATTTCTTTTATTCTTTGAAAATTCCAATAATTTTTAAATGAAAGATAATTTAAACATGAATTTTAAACATAAATATTTATATTACAATTTTTTTAAAAAGTATCCTATACATATTTTATATATTCTAGGAACATTTTTACCCAAAACTTTCATCTGCAGAAATAATGTCCTATGTAATGTTATCCTTTTAATGTAAAAATTACTAATAAGAATAAAAATCCTAATTTTAAAAGAAGATCAGATAAAAATTGTAATACTTATTTGACGCAGGAAAGGCAATTTAGATAACGTAGTAAATAATCCTATTTGAGTTAAAGTTAAATATTTTGCTATTGAAATCGCATAGTCATTCCAAGATGAATGAAGAAATTTTTACTTGATTAATGTATCGTAAAAGTGTAAACATTGAAGCAGTATTTAATAGTTTATATTTTGAAGATCAATTTTAATGAAAAAATTTAAATTGTCTTAGATAATTATATATTTTAAAAAAGATCAATATAGTACTAAATGAAAGTTTGAAATTTTTAATCAAGAAATTAACTTCTTCATTTATATATCGAGGTATACATGTGTATATGGGATTCTGTAAATAAATACTTTATTAATGTTGACATAATAAAAGCTCTCATATAATTGTTATTATTATCATACACTGTCCAATTTAATTTATAATCTAACAGAACATATCATACATGCTTCAAAATCATCAAGTAACATTTTTTTTTATCTTTACGTTATCTGTAATTCTATTAATTTTTCAAGTATTACCCCCTAATGTTACTAAGGGCAATTAGAATATCATTTTGATATCTAAGTCAACCTGTAAAAAATATGTGTTCTGCTATATGGTTTTGTGTATAATATTAATACTTCTAATATCATCATCATATTCGTCATCGTGGATCCATTCTTTATAACTTTACTTATCATGTATTTTTTTGGAGTGTCATCCTCTTCATAAAAGTATCTCCTTACAAACATTAATAGGATTATGATTGGAAGTTTCCACTTCAACTCGTACTATTTTCTCTTATCAGGAACTTCTTGACAAGTTTTCTTTATTTCACAACTTATAACTATTCATGTGGAAATCTTGTCTTAGCTGTCTACCACAACAATTAATTTGATTATTAACATCACATTTATTGCAACATAAGAGATATTGACAACAAACCGCGTAATTTAGAATCTTGGTCAAGTAACGAGGATAACTCCTGAACTGTCCTTTCCTTCTCAAATTTCCACATCCCGTCAAAGAGAGAACTTCGGTGCATGACTGACTTCACGTGCATTATCTCTTTTATACGGCCGACTTTTAGAGGTACAAGATTCCAAACGACGACTGGATAGAAGCAAAACCAGCCTTGATCATTAGGCAACGGAAGCCGCATAACAATAATGTATTAAATGTATTTATATATTTTAACTAATTCATCTTTTCGATAATAACTCTTAGTGCCATGTCATATTGAAATCCTCAGAGCATTTTATTAATAGGGTGTTTGTAGAGTTTGTTTGGTGTCATTAAATATTATTGTCTTTTACAAAGAAACATAAATACAAGAAAGTTATAGAAATTGTACAAATGGCACTGAATTAAATGGAAAGTTAGAGGATTTTTTAATGAATAAGAGTTTTATAACGCTGTGTTACATAGGGTTTTTCTTTTTATTATCATTTTTGACTGGATCAAGACAACAAATTCAAGTAATCGAATAACAGAAATAAAATGGAATTATGTGAGTCCTTTTTGGAGAATTGTAATTTTACAAACGTTATTGTATTACAAATTAAGGGATTCAGGAACAAAAAATTATGTATTTTTCTAGAATGAACGAAATATCTAGTTCTCACCTGAAGATACAAAATAGCTCAAAATAAGATATAAGCATTTTTTTTTTAATTTCTGATTGACAATACGCAAAAAATGGTTGTACTTTTGAATATATTGATATAAATACTTCATAAGGCTTGTAATTGCTCCAAAAGTCTCAAAACGTTTTGAAACGCAGCAAGCATACACGTAAGAATTAAATTAAATTACTACAAATCACTTGTTCACTCATTTATTTTATAAAGTTAAGAAATTAAAATAATTACCAAAATACAGTACAATAATATTTTTCAAAACAATAGATTGGGAAATTTTTTTAAATATTTTTTAACCACACTTCATTTCAAAAAGTACTTTTCAATCAAAGCATAATCTAATGGTGTAAGAAATGGGCGGGGGTATTTAATTTTATAGGAATGATGATAAGAAATATTTTTAAGAATAAGCAAGTATAGTATTTCTTTTATAACATTGACTTAGACCTTTCAGAGGGATAGAAAGCGGGGACGTTCCCGTTTGAACAAGTGATGGAGAAAGAAAGAAGTGGAAAGTTCTTGATGAGCTAGAATAAAGCTAGGATTGCTGCATCAAGCCGAAATATTTGACGTTCTGAATTGAAAGTTTTATGTGCTCTTACAGTATTAAAAAGTTTTATGATAGTAATGATGCCTGAAAATTTGCCTTTTTCGCAAAGTGTTGTTTCTTTTCGGAGTGGATCATTATGTACCTTGATTCATCATTTTTTACACGACTTGAGACTCATTACTCATTTTATAGCTGAAATACTGCAATGATTTATAGCCATAAAATAAATAATACTAAGGTGAAAGTACAAAAACTAATATAGTAATACATTACTGAGAGGACAATGGAAAATCTTTAGAAACTATCTTGAATTACAAATATGCAAGTAGTAGAAAAAAATTGCTTTTTTTTATTTACTTGTACAACAAAAACAGGTATCGTGAAGTTAAGCTGTTTTATATTTTGAATAATAAGTTCCTTAGGTTGCATGTTGTAATAAAGAGATGTGAGTAAATTTATAGCATAGTCATTTTTATAACTTAGTTCCGTTCAACTAAAATTCAGAATAATTATTAAGTAGAATCTTAAATGTTGTAAAATAGTACAAATTTTTAAATATAATAAATGTCTTAAGTTGGATATACTTATTTATTCTTAAACTACCCCACTCTCTGTTTTATTGTTAAGAAATAAAAATTAAGATTTTTATGAATCGTTTAATAATGCATAAAAATTCTACTGTCAAAGAAAATTCGAAATAATAATCCTCCAGTTGTATAAACTTTTCACAGTTTTAATCTCCTCTAATATTTGCTAATTAAAAACTTCATAAAGAGGAAATTATCCAAGAAAAATTATTTGACATCGAATATTATAGTAGATGCTTTCTGCAAATATGTACTATATATAAATTAAAAAAACGGACCTCTAACCTTTAAGTAAATGCAAAAAATGGCATAAATTAAATAGTTATTGAAAATAACTTTCAGAACGTTGTTTGGTGAATGAAATACAGATGATGGGGGGAAATGGTAAAAGTAAAAAAAATATATATGCTACTAACTTTTTAATATTTATTGTTAGAAAGTCATATATTAGTCTTAATTATTTAATTTATATATTGAAAACTCAACAAGTTTGAACAACTATTATTTCACTTAATATTGAGACATGTGGCTAGTACGTTTCTCTGCAATGCGAAAAGCTCTTTTTCTCTTTGAAATATACCTAACTAAAGAGTCATGGCAAATTTAATTGGTTTCTGGTAAGATGAAAGCAAGGAAAGAAGAAAGGGAAAGAAAAGGGTTGTAAAGAAAAAAGGGAACACTTATTCGAAAACTGATCCTACTTCTCTATATTTTTAAATTGTTTATGCATAGATAATAATAAAAATATGGAAATCAAGTACAAAAGATTATATGATTTCTGATACCATTAAAGATTTTATTTATAAATATAAGAATTAAAAATATAAACATAAACATATGATATGAATAGCCTTATATTCAATTCAGTACATTTAATACAGCTCATTAATATTTTACTTGTATTTAAATATCCAAGAGATATTTCATGATAAAGTCCATAATATATATATATATATATATATATATATATTAAAAGCTTCAAGTGAAGCTTCAAAACAAAATCTATGTTTAAATTTGAGGCAATATGATTTTGATAATGTTTACAAAACTATAAATTTTTATATTTTTGTATTAGTACACAGGTGCATGTGATGCATGATAGTAATAAAATCTAACTTCCATTAAAAATTATGCTGACATTAAGATTTTGAATAAACTTGTATAATGATAGGCTTTATTCTTATTTCTATTGTAGGAAATCAGTGAAAGAGAAAGAGAATGGTCAGATAATGATTTCAATTCATTTTATTCTTTTATATTCATTCTGTGCACCTAAATATAATTTTAAAATAATGTCTTACTATTTTCCCTTTAATTTTTAGGATTAGAGTCTACTTTCAAAATATTGCTATGCTGAATCTATACTATTTTACGTAAAGTAATTGTTTGCAATAATGAAATTATCTTAAAAAAGTGTTCAATAATAATATTCGAATTATCTTGATTCCGCATCACTATCTAGATTAATAGATTGGTAATGTATTCTTATACATAAAACTCAATTTATGATTTTTATATATATGAATAAAATATAGTGGGGTAGTAAAATTTTGTAAGCACATGAAACACATGTATAATGTTTTTAAAATTAAAGTTTATAAAATTTATTATAATAGTTTGAAGGAATATACTCAGTTTTCAAAAACATTTCTAAACATATTTATGCAAATATTCATCCATTTATTAGTCTACAATCTAATTTTATGCAGAAGCATCAGTTTAATGACTGACCAGTGTTAAAGTACATAAATTCAAGAATTGTTTGCAAATTTTTCGTTTTCAATATCTTTCTTAATATCTGTATGAAAGGAAATTTACATACTTAAAACTACTTAAATAGAAATTTTTTGCTTAATATTATTATAAATATTGCTTTGAAAGAAAGAGAAAGAAGATTTTGGCGAGTTCAATTAAAATATTAAAATAGATCTGAATATTATTTTTGTAAAAAAGAATTTGTATTAAGTAAACAATAAATCTATTTAACTTAATGTGAAATTTCTATACCAATTTTAAGGCTGGATGCTATCACACAGATTAATTTTATTAAAATGTGAGTTTTTTAAAATATGCTAAGGATATTTATGCAAAAATTGTAAATATTGTTGGAGAGAACCACTTTCATAAGATATTCGTAAGATGGTAAAAAATTTTAGTGGCTTAGCAATATTTGGAAGCATTGTTTTATCAGGAAATAAAATTAGTGTATCATTCTGAAAAATCATAGTCATAATTTTGCTGTTGGTGTCCTAAAAGGCTTTATTGCTAAGACTGTAAGTTGAAAATTGTATAATATTATTCAATTAAAGGGCAATTAAACAAAAGAACACGACTTACATCAATTTCATCCATAATGCCATATTTGTACCCTATTTATAATTCAACTCGTAGAGTGAGAATAATTTTACTTATGAATTCCAAATTAAAATTTTGATAAAAATTAACTGTACAATGTACATAAAATAATTTAATAAACACCATAATATTAACTTCCATCATTTGTGTTTTTGAGAGTAATACCACATTAACTATAGGAATCATACATGAAAATTATGCAATAAAATTTCAACCTATTTAATGATTGGATTCAGTTAAGAGCCTCATACTAAAAAAATACATTACCTAGCATTACAAATTTGGAGAACTATAAAACAGTTGTAAATACAGCAATAAATTATTTCACACGTATGTAACCACATTATTCTTAAGATTCATATAATTTAAGTTGATATCAATATTAATGATCTACCTTTGTAGGGAGCTTTGCTAGTTTTAGGCTTAAAATTAACACGAGGCATTGAAATGTCAGTGGTGAGTTGATGAAACAATACTCAGATAAATATCTTCTTTAGGAGGAAACATCATATTTATAAAGTCTCCCTGAAACATCATTGTATTTAAATTTAATTCAGCATCAAATAAAAATCGTTAAGAGTATAGACGGAACGATATTTTTACGATTTTTGTTGTGTACACTCCATAAATATAATAACGCGAGCTAACAAGTACGTTGATTACTCTTAATGTGCCATTTAGAATTTTAGTAATAGCTCAAATATTAAGAAAAAACTGCATTTTACATGAAATAAAGTAATATAGGAAGCCCCAGAATATATATATTCTTATTTTCATCAAGTTTGGGAATAAAAAAGAAAGTTTTAATTGATAATTCTGGTTTGACGCTTAGCTGATCAAGATACAACCTAATTAATGTTAGCATATGTTCTTAATTAAATGAGTGAGTTTTAAAACAATAAATTAATAATACGATATTTTTCTGTCATACATTTAATTCAGATTTATAATAGTATTCATTCATTCTGACATTAATTTTTTTAAAATAAATTACAAAGGCTTAACGATTTTTCAGTTAACAAATTATTTATGCTCATATGTTCACAATATTAAGTGGAGAGGAAAATAAAAGTAGGAAAATTATTGAGAAACTCACATCTTATTTAAATGCAAAGCGGTCCTTCGACTTGTTTATTTATTCCAAATTTTATGGGATAAATTTTTAAGAGAAGATAATGCTTTGCATAACTGTTCGTACGCAGAGATAAGTTGTTTTGAAAAGCCACTTCGATGGCAAGGTGAGAATAAACAAATGAATTTTGTTTCTTCTTGGTATGGTGAGAATATACAAGTGGTTTAAAGAGGGCTCCCACATTAGCTTATATGTACAGAAATGTGTTATATGCATTATATTATGAGTACGATAATGTAAGAAAAATAAATATTTTAATACCAATACAAGAAACTTGGAAGTGGCTTGGAGCAAGAAACGATTAACCAGAGTGATGTTCCCGGTGTAATGCCAATTGACTAGTTGAGGTACTCCTGAATGCTACCCACAAAATTACATTTTTCCAATAAATTTCTATTGTTTCTTCAAAAAAATATAATGTATATGTAAGGAAAATGTCTATGATATTAACAGATCTGTGAAAGTAAATCAGTGAAAATTCTATATTTCTGATCGATCGAAACTCAGTGAAGCTCGCGATGGTCTAGATGTAGTCGTGAGTAATCGAACATTATGAACAATAGCAGGGAATTGCTTGCTTCCTTTGTCACAGTTATAATGACATCCTAGAAATACTGAATTTATGTTCTACTGCAATCTTTCTGCTTTTTTCGAAGTATAGCGGGACGTGGACCGAATGACAATGCATGACCATATTGCATATATATCATCCAAACTGAAACTCTTAGGATATGCATAATATATGTTTGTTCAAACAAATTATTTATCTTGTTATTATGTGTAGAAATAATTCAAAGGACAGGTGAAATGGATAGAAAAAAATTGAATTGTGTATCGGTGAGGATGTTTAAGAAATGCCAAATGTGAATCAGTGCATGAGAAAGTCACACTATACATTTAGTAATACATAAATTTCAGTTCAACAAGATCAATAACTTTTTGTTACTCCGTAAAATTTACCTTAAGTGATCATTTTCCTCCTGTCTTTTCTTGTTATGAAAGGTGCACTATTTTGAAGAATATATGTTAAACAATTAATTTATCTAACAATTAAGTATTTAAAGGAGGAAAAGCTTAATTTAGGAAATTAATTCTTGATTCAAAAAGGCCTTAAGAACAATGATTGATTATTAGAAGTAAGTATTTTCAATTATATCAGTTTTTCTGCTATGTAACGTATTTATTTATTTTTTTTTTTGAATTAAGGAAGTTAAAACTTTTCGAATACTCTCTCCTTTAATATATTCGTTTGTTTATAAAATAATATTTTTTACTTAAAATGCATCTTAGAAATTAAAATGAAATTCAAAAGCCGTGAAACCTTAATATTGTATTTTTAATCTTAAAAGTGTAATAGATGAAATTAAAAATATATCTTAGAGATTAATTTGAAAATTTGTTAAAAAATTATTGAACTTAAAAAATATTTAGAGTGTTTTTCTCACAACGCATTGCATTTTAAAGATCAATTTACTATATTATTCATTACTAATTTCATTGAACTTTTGATGAGTATAATTTTTTCTTTTGAAATTTTAACATGAGTACGTATTTTATAAAAGCTTTGCTTTTCATTTTAAGTCAATTAACTTAAATGTATATGAAAGAAGAACAAAAAAATATAGAGAGAGATATTTATTAAAACACCTTAACATAATATTAACATTAATTTAATAGCATTAACGTTGAATTTCTCTATATGAAAGTACAATTACACTTTGATATTTTATCTTAGTATTTTGAATCCAATAAAATCATAAATAACATTTCAATAATCGATGTCTAAAATAAATTTCCTAGTCAAGTGTTTGTTTTCTCTTTAAAAGTGCCAATTAATTAGAAGTGTAAAATATCGAGAGCTGTTTTAATTTTCCAGCATCATCTTCATTTCAAAGTCAATAATAACATTGTTTTGCTAACGTTTTGTTCTACATTTTAGAAATACTCGGACAAAATAATGAGGAAGTAATCTCATGTGATTTAATCGTATGGAAAAGAATAAACATTCTTTACGAAAATAAATTGCGTTACATGGTTTTGTTTTTCGTTCTCCGAATTGCAACGAAAGAATAATTAATGGTCTAATAAAACAGGATCATTCAGTACAGTGTTAGTCATTATTTGATTTGAAATTTTTTCTAAGAATTAGTTATGTGGGAAATTTTATGATAATCCAAAACCAATATCTTATATTATTTCATTAATACATTGTGTGTTAATTAAATAAAATAAACTATTTACAGAAAAGTTTCTGATTCTCGTACTTTTGTTAAAATTTTAATGGTTATTACTTTTACTCTGAATAAAGTTGATAAAAAAATCAAAATTTTTAAATAATGATAATTGCTTATATTAAATGAAAGTGTGTGCAATTTCACACAAATTGTAAGCTCCTATTAATTAATTTTATTATTTAATAATTTATGTTTCCTTTCATTTTTAAATTTCTTACATAGTTTGATTGAAATTAAATTACAACTGATATTTACCCAGTAGTTTATTTCACTTTCTTACCTATATTATTGATTAAGTGATTAAGGTAAATATGAAAGACTATACATGACAATTCTGATTAATTCTGAACAGAAGAATAGGAAATAAAATCATTTTCATGTTTCAATCACATATCAGGTGTTTCACAAAACTTTAACTACATAAGAACTCATTTTTATGAGAAAAAAAAATTATTTTAGGAGGTAAAATTACTTTTTACGAAAAATAAAATTTGGTATATAATTTTTTTGCAGATGAAAAGACGCTTACTTTTTTTAAATTATTTTTCTTTAACGTTGCACTTAGAATTATTAGGTGACAAACCTCGTAATTCTGAATCTCAATCAAGTGAAAAAATACTTGATCTGGTACCTCTATCTTCAAACTTCCATACGACGTCAAAGAAGGAAGTGAATCCATGATAGATTTAACGTGCTTCAGACAAATTATTCATATTTAAAAAGAATATCTCACGTACTGCAGTTACCGAAATAACATTCCACTAAATAATTATTTTACAAATAATTTCATTTCCTTGAAGAAGGAGTATATATATATATATATATATATTGAATAAAAGAATAATACTTCATAGCATCCAAATTTAATTATGATTCATTTATTAATGATAAGAAATGTTAAAAACCTTGAAATTTCAATTATATTTTTCATTTTTTATTAATTCTTTTCTTTTCTTTTAATTGAATAAAATTAAAAGAGTGCTTCCAATTTTAAAAAAATTGTTTATTTATCAGAGATCAATTGTGTATATGTATATGAATATAAACTATTTAACTAAGCCTAACAATTATCAGTTGTTATAAAAACATATTTTCTATCCTTATTTTTAATATTCCCATTTAATTTTAAAGATAAAGGTATTGCTGAATAATTCGATATAAAAACCAACGTTTTTAAAAACAACGTTTTTTATATGGTGGAAAAATTTATTAAAGAAAATTATTGAAATATTAGTTAAAACTGTTAGTTATTTTTAACTTTAAAATCTACTTAAAAAGAGACATTTGTGAGCGTATTAAAAAATTCATAATACTTATAAAATCAAAATATGTATTTGTAAGTTTGTAAGTCATTCTATTAAAAAAAGGGGGAACCAGAATTCAGAAAAAATTTTTGTGATAAGGCATGGCGCCAAATATTGGAAACTTTCTTTCTTGCGAATGATTACTAAAAGTCAGCAACCCTTACTATCTCGCAGATAGTAAAGGGAAGATAGTATCTCCCCTTTGTGAGTACAAAAGGTTTACGATACCTCATGCGGTGTGGGGAGTGCCCGGTGCTCCCAGAGGGGGAAAGAAATTTTTTCCTCAATCCTAAAAGCGCCGAGAGGAAAGAATATTTTGACTTATTAAAACTATTGAAATATTTGCTAAAACTTGTCGCAAACGTCTAAATATTGCATTGTTAGGCGAGTACGAACGATTCCCAAAATTTCAAAGCTCTAGCTTGATGGGAAGTTGGTTAAATTAACGATCGAAAATTTGATGACACACACACTCACACACACACACCAAGTGAAATTCAGAAAAACGTTGTAAAATAGGTAAAGCTGTGGTAATATAGATAAGCTGAATTCGTATATTTCACATAAAAGTATTATGTAGCAATAGAATTGAATTTATGTACAAGAACAAGTTTTGATTTAGAAATTTGTAATCTAGATTTCGAAATTTTATAATAATATTTATTTTTGCGTTGTGAATTCTTTAGTCAGCAACAATTAATGCAGAGATAGAAACTATGTGTCTTAAAGATTCAATAACCGTAATGCAATTTATATCATATTATGCAACAAAATTAAATTTAATTGTAATTATAACGGTGCACAAAACAAACTACTACGAAATTTGACTAAAGTTTCCATTCTAAGGAAAGAAAATACAATGTAGATTTAATTCTAGTAGAGATTATATAATTAATGATTTACATAGGATATTTTTCATTTTAAAAATCTCTTAAAGTTAATGGACTGAGAAAATGTTAAATTAGTTCAGCTACTGAATTTTACTGAATTATATTTTTAACGCTTTATGAAGGTGTAGGAGATATATTTGCATTGAAAATTATTAATCAAAAACGATTTGTGTATTCATTTAAGAAAAATATCAGCCTTACATTTTTACTAAAATGGAATGTTAAAGTTATGAATATAATGCTAATATTGTTTTTTTTATGTTTAGTAAAAAATGCAAACAAAGCATTTCTTTTTAGTGTTTAGTAAATTTAATAAATTATGTGTAATACATCTTCATAAATGTTAAGAAAATTTAATGTATTACTTAATGATAAAAATATTCTGAGGAGTTTATTTTTTTCAAAAGCGTCTCAATAGAGCAAAATGTTGCTTAAAAAATTGAAGAATAATGAAAACAATTCATGATCTAATGTAACACATAAAATTAATAAAAAATCTTTGTGTAACTTACTTAAATAATAAATTGTTTAAACATGTATACATAAGAGATTAAAGGATTTTAATAAATTTATATCTTCCCAAGACAACTACATCCTAATACATAACATATTTGTGATATTAATATTTTTGGAACTT
This sequence comes from Nephila pilipes, assembly GCA_019974015.1. Taxonomy (NCBI): domain Eukaryota; kingdom Metazoa; phylum Arthropoda; class Arachnida; order Araneae; family Nephilidae; genus Nephila; species Nephila pilipes. The sequence goes on along the minus strand of BMAW01050936.1, from coordinate 144,291 downwards.
TTTAATTATTAAAGGATATATTGTAAGTAAGTGGTTCATTTTGATCCAAGCATGAAATTGCTGAAAAAATTTTGATGAAGAAATGATAATATTGAAACTGCAAAATAATAAATATTTTATCCAGCAACTTAAACTAAATCAATTTTTTACTTTCGTTCGAAATTTAAGGAAAAAAAAAACATAACATATGATGATTATAAATAATAAATGTTTTTAAATCTTAAGTATTTATTTTGAAATATTCTCTCAATTTTAAAAATACATTTCATTAAGACGAATGACTCTTCAAAAAGTATTTATTATACTTAAACTTGAGAAAATTTAAAGGAAAAGTTTTTTTCAAACATTTCCTCTTGAGATTTATGTTATGTTATATATTGTATCATTTTTTTGGCTTGTATTAAAATTTATTTTGTACTTTATACTTTTATTTAATCAAATACAGTTTAAAGTAGATTATTTGGAACAAAATGTTTAATTAATTAAAAGAATAATAACATTAAAAACAAGATGAGACTCATCTAAAATTATAATGAATAAAACTTAATGATATTAGTTTTTTAATGAAACAGATTTTCTTCTTCAAAAGTAATCGATTTTGGGTTTTGATGTTTATTGTCTTTGTAAACTTTCACACACATATACAAGTTATGACAATTAAATAACTTGACTGCGCATGCTCTAGCCGTTAGGCTTGGTGTGGAAGAATGGGAATGGGATGTAGTTGACCTCGATTTTCCGATGCAGGTGGCACGTTATTCTGTGTCCTTCTACCTACTATAAATCAGTTTTTTTTCCATCCTTGTTTAAATAAGACGTTGCAGTGGAAGTGTTGCCACCACGATAAGCTTAAAAACCGAGCTGCGCATATTTGAAATTTCTCGTAAATTATTTTTTTAAAAAAAAAACGCCCATCTCCAACTGAATGTTTTAAATTGTGAAAGTGGTGTTTTGAAATAATTGCACATCACGTACTTAAATTTTTGAATGACACAAACAACTTTTGGTAGGTCGGGAGGCTGTTAAAAATGATCAGCTTTCCGGCCGACTTCTAAAATCAAGAGATGCCATTTGGCAAGAAATTAAGAAAGATGTTTAGCACACACATTATGCATGTTAAAATTGCTATGTAAAATCTTTTCTGTTATATAAAATTTTTGTCAATTCCTACAATCTCAGCAATCACACGAATACTTAACCAACGGTTAAATAGAACCAGATTACCGATTTTGTTCGATATTGTCATTCAATTTTGACGTAAAAGGGTGATCCCGGGGTAAATCATCTTCAACGTCATTTCTGCTATCTAGAAAATGCTTAAAACCTTAGAAAAGCACATTCAAGTGAAAAACATTCATTGACATACACTTATTTGAATAAATATTAGTTTTGAAAGCGACATTTTTAAGTTTTATGTGAAACTTAACAACAGTTATTTCCCCTATTATCATTTTCCTGATAAAAAAAAGTCCAAATCTTCCAACCTTGAGACGTTCAACCTCAGGTTGACTTTGCGAAAGTTTTACTCAGCAGATATGATGAAGATAGAAAGAAACTACTGGAGATGTTACGGACAAAAGAAGCACATTTATACTTAACTGAAAACGTAAATTTCAAGAACTGCATTCATTGGGCTGATTAAAATCCATACTAAGTGGAACCAGCGCCTTTACACGAAACTAAGTTGACTGTAATGTTGCATCGACAGCACAGTATCTCTTGGTCCCTACTTCTTCAAAGGGGTCACCTTCTCAGGTATAAAAAAGTGTTAAATGAATAGCCATCGATATCCAACAATGCTACAGATTTACGTAATTTTAGAACTACAGAAGTAAAGTATCGTTAATCACATTGTACGAATGAAAGATGGTGCACATCTACAAAGCGCCACACGTGATCGGCAAGTGCTGCAACAGCACTTATGTGACAGAGTTATCTCCCCTGAATTTGCTGTTTCGTCGTTACCACGAGCTCCCCACCCCCACCACATTCCAAAGGATTTCTGGTTGTGGAGGTATCTGAGACCTAAGGTATACACATCAAATCCAAGAAATTTGTCAGAATTTAAAGTTTTCATACAACGTGAAATTATACAGATTTCTCCTGTGATATTTACGTTCGTCCTTATTATCAATAGCCCCTCACATGCAAAACATTCTTATCTGCGAAGATGGGCACGTTAAATGATCTAATTACTTTAAAAAAATTCCCCTCTATTAGATTGTGTTAACATTTGCTATTTATTAAGATTTTCTTTAGAAATGATTTATGCCAGTTATTTTCATCTTACGAGTATCATTCCACTTATAACTTTTATTTGTCACTGTTACTAAATGCTTTTTTTGAATTAACATTTTAACTGGAAAACGATACGTATATTTCTAAAAAGTATTATTGAAAATAGCGTTGTTAATGGCATCATTTATAAAATTTAGTGTACTATATTCATTACTATAATTGATTTTATTATTAATTTTAATGTCAAAAATATTGACAAGGTGATTAGTAATATCTGTCTTGGTCGCAGATTTAAATTGTCGATGATCACCTCAGTGGACTGTTGAACTATCACATAAGATCCTCACAATTGTTGCTCAGTAAACTTTATTTATTGTGAACTCTGTGAGCCGCAACAATTTCTCACTTATGTACTCGGCGGCAACTCAGAACACACTCCAATACACTAACACTTTCTTACTAGGTGGCGCTGCTGCAACAGCGCTTGTAGTTTGGTACTAAACATTCCGCCCCACGTTACAATGGTTACATTCATCCTTTAAACTATACAGATATTTCAATTGTAAATAGAAAATGAACACATAAAAAACATTAAATCACACAATGAAAAAAGATAAATAAACACGTAAACAAGTACTAAAGGTATAAAATATAAAATTACACATTAATAGGTAAAATACAGATTTTTAAAATTGATTGCTTGAAAACTCCAAATTGAGTTTTTATTTTGACAAATCTGACCATTTTGTCATCACCAAAGTAAAGCTTGATTATTCTACCTAACGCCCATTATTGAGGTAGTAAATTTTCATCTTTAAGAAGAACTAACTCATTTATTTTCACGTTATTTTTTTCTATCATCCACTTGGACCTCTGTTGTAAATTATTAAGGTATTGAATGTGCCATTTCTTTCAAAAAATGTGAACTAATTTTATCAATTATTTCCAATTCGACAAACGATTGATTGCTTTTGAGCTCACTAAATTTGGCTCTACTACAAGATTTAAGGGTCTGCCAATTAAGAAATGTGCAGGGGATAATACATCATACACATCAATACTGGAAGACAGAGGTACAAGGAGTCTCGAATTAAAAATCCCTTCTGTTTGAGTAATAATAGATAAGAATTCTTCATAATTCAGTTTGGAAATTCCTGAAACTCTTTTAAAATGAAATTTAAACGCTTTTACTCCACTTTTCCAAAGGGCATCAAAATTAGGTTTTCTTGGTGGGAGGAATTTCAAATCAATTCCTTCAGTTGACATATAAAATGCAATGCTATTGTCAGGTTTTACAACAAAATTGTGTAGCCAATTTAGTTCCTTATTTGCTCCAATGAAATTTATAGCGTTGTCTGAAAATAATTTCGAATATAAACCTCTACGAGCCACAAATCTTTTTAAACATGTTATGAAGACCTCAGAAGTTAAATCAGTGACTATTTCAAGATGAATAACCTTTGTAACTAAGCATATAAATATGCAAACATAACTTTATGATAAATTCCTTTCCTTTTATTTTTATACTTAACAAGGAATGGACCACAAAAATCGATGCCTGAACAATTAAATGGGAAGTCAGGAATCACCCTCTCTCTGGTTAAATTATTCATAAATTGCTCAATTCCTACGGGCTTAACTCGAAAACACTTAATGCAATCGTGCACAATTTTTCTACACGTTTCTTTACCCTGCACTGGCCCAAATCGATTGTAATATGAATTATATATTCCGGGCTTAGTTAACTTATGACCTTTTGGCAGAATAATCAGGAACTGACTGTTAAAACTTACATTATCATGCTTTAATCTTCCGTTAACTCTCAGTAATCCCTCCTTGTCTATAAAGGGCTTTAAACACTTTATTTTACTTTTCACAGGGATACTTTTTTGTTGAGCTAAACACTTTAGTTTTTCCTGAAATTCTCAACCCTGAATCTGTTTGATTAAGAAAACCTCGGCTTCGTTGATCTTCTTTGTTGTCAAAGGTCACAGTCTCTTTTCAGCTGGACTATTTAGGTTATGGATAAATCTGACTTAAATCATGCAATACTTTAGAATAATTATTACTGATATCAATTAACTTATGAATAAAGGGATTAAGAGTTACAGTCAGTACAGGTAAGTCACTTTGTTCTGAATGTATAAGTTCACATATAAAGTCATCTCTAATGGCGGTTGTAGGAATTTCTCGATTAGGATACTCTCGTTCTGTCAAAAAAGTAGGTTCATCAAACCACAGTTTCTTCGAAACTAGTTTCTCAGGATCAATCCATCTTGAAATAAAATCTGCGGGATTGTCCTCGGATGATACGTGACGCCACTGTTGAAGTTTTGTCAAGTCCTGTATTGTCGCTATGTTGTTTGCTACAAGCGTTTTTAGGAAGTACGTCTCTTTCCATATCCACGAAAGGATTATCATTGAATCACTCCACAAGTAATCACTTCTCAAGTTGTAAAGCCCTTTTGACTTTTGTTATTACTTTTGCTAAGAGAACGTCTGAGCTCAATTCCATCCTTGGAATTGTAACACGTTTAAGAGGTGACACGCGTGATTTGCTACAAATCAGATTCACTTCGAAGGCACCACTATCTGATGTTGATTTGCAGTAAACGACACATCCATAACATTCATAAGTAGATTCGGAAGTATCTGCAAATCCATGAAGCTCTTTATGCATTGATATTTTAATCAATATGCATTTCTTCACACTTACACTGCTTATTTCATATAAGGACTCGATGAAGTTTTCCCACTGTTGCGCCTCCTTTTCAGAAAGCGGATCACCCCAGTTTAATTTAAGACACCACAGTTGTTGTAAAAAAAAATTTCCTTCGTTATTACAGGACCCAAGAGTCCAAGGGAGTCGAACACTCGTGCTATCGTTTAAAGTACTAATCTCTTCGTAGGCGGAACCACGTTTTCCACCTGAATGTGGAAAGTGAAGTTATCGATGGAGGGTTTCCATTTTACACCAAGCGTCTCTGTCTCGTCTTGAATGTTATAGTTACTATCAGTCCCAGTTTAAAGTTATGGTTTGTTGCTAACCCATTTGTGTAGTGTCATACCTCCACGACTGAGCGTTTTTATTAACTTGGATTGAAGTTTTTTTTGCTACGTTCAGACTGTGTGAACTACTCAGAACGTCGTCCATGTAGAAGTCTTTTTCTAAAACTTGAGAGGCTAAGGGATAATTTTCGTGCTCATCGCGTGAAAAATGAAGTAAAACTATGGTTGCAAGATACAGTGTACTCGCTGGACCGTAATTTATAGTTTTGAGCTTATACGTCTTAACTGGTTCATTTACCCCCTCCCTCCAAAGAATTTTCTGAAGTTTAATTTGGGTCGGGTCAATTAAAATCGTCCTATACATCTGTTTTATATCAGCTACAAACGCATAAATGTGTTTGCGAAATCTTGTCATTATATTGAACAAATCTTCCTGAATAACCCCTCCTTTATATTGTAAGTAGTTGAGGGAGTTCCCTAAGGTTGTTTATGAGGATGCATTGAAAACTACTCGAAGTTTTGTAGTACTCTTATCAGGACGATAGACTCTTAAATGCGGTATATAATACGTTCCTGCTTCTTCCTCATACTCTGGAATTTCTGTCATGTGATCCATATCTTTGTATTCACGTAAAAATTCTCTAATGCTATATACAATGCTAAATACTCAGGCTCTTTTAAAAAACAATTCCACAGTGAAATTAGTTTTTAAGGGCATTATCTTTGGATTTCTCTAGGCACATTGGATCATCTTTTAATGGCATTTTACTATATATCTTCCTGTATTATATCTCTGAAAATTTTTCTGAAAGCGCTCTTTGCAAATTATTGCCTCTTTATTTTGGGGTACCTTAATCTGCACATTTTCTAATTCCCAAAATTTCTCCATAGTTTCATTCAAAACTAGTATTATCAATGAAGCCACAATATACAATTCCCTGAGTTTTAACGGGAACGCTTCCACTTGCCACGTATCCAAAATCAGTGTTTTGAAAAATCAAATTACTATTAGATGGACAAATTTGACCTGGTCGCAATAATTCATAAAATATCTCGGCACTTAACAATGCATTTACACTACCTGGCAAGTTAAAGTTTTCATCCGTGAGTTTTATATACTTTAATTCCGGAATATTAATTTCAAACATTTTTGACGGCATGACATCCGTAATTTTAGATACAATCAAAAAGTCCAATACTTTTTCTAAAATTTCCTTCAAGGTTAGAAATCGTAACATTAACAACAGATTTAATTGTAGTAGGTGTATCTCCTATGCCACAAACTGCCAAATTAATTATATTTCTTTTAAAATTAAGGCTATTCGCACAATCTGTCGTCATATAGTTATTCATGGCTCTTTGATCTAAAATCGCACGAGCTCTGTAATTATTTTCAATCTCATCTCTCAATAAACAATTCGCGGTACTCAGCAGAACGTTTTTTAACTGGTTTATTACCCGCGTAGAGAGTACGGAACTAGTATTTGGATTACTGGCTGTGTTAACAGCTGTTTGAAATACAGGCGCAATTGTCGATAAATTAGATTCACTCGCTCTCACTGTGGGGGAAGAAAAATTCATAGCCGCACTTTCATTGCGCAATGACACTGGATTTCTCGGAAAATGTAATAAATTATGAGTATGCCTGGTTTGTCCCTCTCATTTGCACAAAGAACAAAAAAATTGATTTACATTTGCTAACTACATGTCTGCCTAGGCAATTAAGACAAAAGTTGTTTTTCTTAATTACCTCTACACTTTCAGAATAGGGCAAAGCTAAAAAATTCCTACATTTGTGTAACGGATGATTTTCAAAACGCAATCCACATTTTAAGGTTTTGCTGTTAGATAAAAATATTTTAAACATACTTTTAGGGGTAGAGGATTTTTGATTATTGACATCCCCCCCGTTAATGATTTTCCCCGTGACACAAGAAATAAATTTTCTTCTTTCCCTAAAACTACGGAATCAAACCAACTATCTCATTGCCTAACGCTGATATGAGATGCGTTTTCCTTGTTTAATGTTTGGAATATATTGTCCGATACATTTAATTGTTTTAACATCTCAAAATCAGACACTTTTCTTAACTTTAAATAATTATCAAAACTGGATGTTAACTGGGACGCAAATTGCACGTGAGTTTCATTTACTTGACTAGTAATTTTTCTGAATTACTCCAAACACAATTGGGGAGTTGATTCGAATTATCTTAGTATAATTTTCTTAACCTTATCATAATCACTCTACTAATTATCACTTATATAAGAAGTTACGTTTGAAGCTTTTTCACCCAGTAAATTCAAAAGAATATCTGCTTTAAATTTATCGGGTACATCTTTTGTTATAAATGATCTTTCTAAAGAAGTCCCCTCACCCTAATGGTCGACTAGGGATTCTGATTGTTAAAGTTTTGATACTTTTTATGAGTGAATCCAAAGAATCACAGATCTCCATTTTAATTTCTTAATCGTCGCCGTTAGTTTTTGAAACTGTCGACAATTCTAATTCAGCTTTCAATCTCTCTAATTTAATTTATTCTAAATGTAATTCTAATCGTTTATTTTCTTCTTTTTTTTTTCTCTAATTCTGATTTCCTGTCCTTAATTATCCAATTTATGAGATTGGATATAAATTCCGGAGGGGTTTTAAATTTCTCATTATTTTTATATCAGCTCTGTAACCGTCATTTTATCTGTTATTACCTCTCCCAACTCTGTTGTAGTAATCTACAAATCCACTTTTCTCGCGTTTTAAAACATTTTGAGAACAATCTAAATTACAAATACAATTAACTTTTTACTCAAACAATAATAACACAAATTATTTTAAGCACAAATTATTTTATGGGAGTAAACGACCGAAAAAGCTCATGCACCTACTACACTACAGGTTTCTGATTATTATTCCCTTGTAGCACTAACACACCGAACCGAAACTGTAACACATATCCATAGGCCATTTAATAAGCTTCACGCTTGCACGGAACAGATTGTCGTAGATTTAAATTGTCGATGCTCATGTCAGTGGACTATCAAACTATCACATAAAATTATCACAATTGTTACTCAGTAAACTTTATTTATTATGAACTCTGAGAGCCGCAACAATTTCTCACTTCTGCACTCGGCGGCAACTCAGAACACACTCCAATACACTAACACTTTTTTACTAGGTGGCGCTGCTGCAACAGCGCTTGTAGTTTGGTACTAAACATACCGCCCCACGTTGCAATGGTTACATTCAACCATTTAAACTATAAAGCTATTTCAATTGTAAATAGAAAATGAACACATAAAGAGCATTAAATCACACAATGAAAAAAGATAAATAAACTCGTAAGCAAATACTAAAGGTTTTGTAGGTTCTTTAATTTATCTTGATCTTTGTCATCTCTGGCCTTTCATTGAACTGGCCGATCAACTAGTAGGTTCGAATGTTATAATCCTTTCGATTGCGTGAAAGGGCCAAAGGGTTTCCGATAGATAGATATTGATTCGATTCGTTCGGTACTGGAGCTGTTTGTGTTGTCCGCTTTAGCTTCGAATTGTATTATCCTCCATATGATACATATTTGTAATTAAATGTCCATAACAGAAACCAAAAATTATTAATCTCCTAATATACTATATAAACCCGTATATATATATATATATATATATATATATCCATTGGATTTCCAAAGTGGTCCATTTGGATCCACAGGGTTGAGCGTATTGATTATCTATCTTGAACTAACCCTTATAAACTCTCATATGATAATTATTGGATTTGAGAACCTCCCCCACTACATAATCCGTGACTTATAGAAATATTCTGGCAAATAATATTAATTAGATAGCATTTATTAACTGCGAAAATGTTATTTTACTTGAGTTTTAAGGGAAAAAATTTGGATATTTTGCCTCATTGATTAATGTGAAGGGATCTTACGGGGATAGATATCTAGAACAGCATTGGTTATTAATTCTATTTTAATTACAAGATATCGAGTGTGGTGGTAAAATAAATTAATAATTCTTATTATTAATCTTTAGCTTCGACTCATGCAGAGTTATGTTCATTTAATAATTTAGATATTAAATTCTGAATATTTAAAGTTACGAATAAATCTAATTTGATTTATTTCTATATTTGCATTTCTTTTCTTTCGACTATTATTTTATGACTGAATTGCAGCACAACGTGACTAAGAAGATCGTGAAGTTACAAACATTATAGTAAATTTTTATAAATTGAGTGCTGTGAGATATTAGTTTTGAAGATTAGATAGCTCCGCTCTTTACAGAAAGTTCTGTACTTTAAAATGCAATATAGTAAGTACATTATAAAGGTGATTTATGAGCTAATAAACTGGATTTGATTTAATTTTAATAGAAGATTAACAAACCATTCTATTGGCTGAATTTTATAAAATAATAATACAATTTATATGTTAGGCGCAACATATACACTCAATAGTAAATTCGTGCATGATGCGGAATGTTTTGATTACTGATAAATTCGAAAACCAAGTGCTTGATGAACGTGACATTGCACTCAATAATCCTGTTCACGTTCCCAATCCGACTTTGAAATGTTGATTGCGAACGGAACGGATGTGTACCCAGCTTAACAAAGTTACTTGAACACTCGTATTCTGTTGGCTTATTGACAACTAGGAAGGAATGTTTGCTTAGATAAGCAGACTATACTCATCGCCTGTTGCATATATTTATCACTGACTACTTTATCCTGAATTCTATTGTTATTTACTCTCCGAACCATTTGCAAATAAACAGCAAATTTAATAATTACCTTTCTAAATATTATAATTTCTTTCATAATATATGACTCTATAACAGTTTTCTCATATAACGCATGAGAATATAATTGAAAGGAATAGGAGACCAATAACGACATGTTCTGGAAACAGAATGATCTCAAAATAACTCCACTTCTAAGAAAATACACAGTTCAATCAAGCCATATTTTACCCTATGACATCAAACTGATACTAATTTTCACTAGTTGTAGTGTAAAGAAATGTATCGTTGTCAAACATTTTAGTCCTTTTCAAATTACCTATATATATATATATATATTGCCGCACGAGCTTATTTTATTTTATTATGGCAGATGTTTTTAATGTCTTTAAGTGTATTCGATTTCGGATCACGTTTTATCACATTAATTAAAGATCGTTTAAAATAGTATCGCCTTTTATCCATTTCTTATAAATCGAAATCTTTATGAAGTAATATATTTCATTCACAGCAACTAAAATAGATCAAAAAAAATTTTGAGATGCTCAAGAATTCTATACATATATTTAATGATTATTTCTCTCTCTTTGTCTTATATTTAATAAAATATTTTCTTGAAGGAATTGGAAAAAAATTTTTCTTGCAACTTGCTACGTGAACAAATTTATTAACTTTCAAGAACTGTGAGTATCTTTATAACTACAACATTTATTAGCTAAGCGCTTAAATATTCACACACAGAAGATTACAAATATCATAAAGTTTCATAGAATTAAACAACAACTAACTAAGATTTAAAATTCATCAGTTTTTGTTTTTAATAATATAATTTTAAATGAGCTATAGAAAATTATATTTTGGAAGATCACTAAGATCTAAAAAATCTTAAGCAAAATAGAATCAAAGTTATTTTGCAAAGATTTTAAGGAATTACCTGTATCAAAAACATCAAATAATTTCATGATGTATTTGTCATATGGTTTTTTAATTTCCACATCATTTTTTTCTTTCTTTTCTAGTTTTTTTCATACAATTTCTGAAGAAGGATAGTACTATATGATTATTTTTTATTTCTCCTAATATACTTTTATATAATTTATTAATATAACTCCGACATATGCATTTCAATAGTATAAAAATAAGTAATTTTCTTATGCTGTATTTATAAAAAAAAATCTTTAAATTTCAGTCAGATATGAAATTGGAAATTTAAACATTTGTTTGCATAGAAATGTCATCGTTATACTCATTCTTAGTTACTGAGTGTTCTCTTTTGGGTGGGAAGAGATTTCTTCATTAACTATAATATAAGATTTCCTTATAAAGAAACATTTATTTGAGAAATATATTGCATAATCTGAAAATATTAGATTTGTGATGGTATTTTATACCTCATTTACATCAGATTCCACAATTTAATATTAATTAAACATTTCACTAATCGCTTGTAACATTTATTTATTACAATCCTTAATCCAGATAGTTGTGAACCTGAAATTTTTTTTAGTAGTAGTTTGAATTACATTTGAGTTTGTTAAGTATTAACTTTATTGTTTATTTTTATCATTTAAATCTGTTATTCAGTAAACTTAATTCATAAGAAAATGGAATTTTATATATAATTATAACTCACGTATCTATAATTATGATTGTAAATTAATAATAAATATATGCTATAAGTGTAATAACAGCATATCTTGTGAAAAGGGAGATTAGATACAACATGTAAAATTATTTTTTAAACTGAATTGATGTCAAGAGTAAAATATGAAGGAAATATCAAGTAATTCATGTACATATTGAAATAAAGGAATTTCAGCTTCGAGAGTTTTGAATAAATTTTATAATTTCATATTCATTTAGAATAAACTTATATGTATCCGAAATAGAACTGTAGTCATATAATTAATGAATTTATTACTATAAAAAATATTTTTAACTAAACTTAATATTAGGGAATGTATCCTCATATGTATGATGGAGAAAGTACATTTCACTAGTTGATTCAAAATATTTTTTTTTCAAAATATCCATCAAGTATTCAAAATATTTATTACTGCAATTAGTTAATTTCTTACACATTATAATGAATGGAAAAAATAGAGAAAACAGATGAAATAAAATGCAGTGATGCCTTAAATGACCAAATGAAAGTTGAATAAGAAATGGGTCTAAACATTCGTAGCATTTCCATCAAAATTATTTTGAAAATATAGAAGCAATTAAATACAATTCTAATGAAATTTTTCTTTTGTTTATTCAGAGGTTTAATTTCACTTAAACGTATTGAAGGAAGATTTTGAAACATTTACTTTCTAATAGCCTGTATTAGATACTATTAGCTTCTATTAAAAATTAACATTAGTTTTTGTTAATTCTTGCAAATACCTTGTTCACGTAAATCATTACGCAATTTTACTACGGTTAAAACAACATGTGTATGTTCCAGTTTTAATTAACAAACATTTTCAATTGTATCTCTTATATGATGTAAAATAATTTACATCACAATAATATAAAAATTACTCAGAAGTGTCGCTATTAATAAATCAATCTTAGCGATAAAAGTTTTGAGTAAAGTAGAAGTTTCCTTATCTCTATGAAAGGAGGCATTCAAAGATAAGTTGAGAAAGAATTCCGATAATGTCTGGAACTAAAAGAATGTTGTCATCGCGAATATACGTCAAGGGAATCTTAACAATCAACATTATAGAGCACCATTCAAAGTAAAGGAACGAAAATTGCTCGTCGTAAATTAGGGAACAGCATGATCATATTTTCTTTTTTCCTTAAGAACTGCAAAGATATCGTGAGGAATTAATTTAACATATATGCAGATAATAATGAAACATGAATCATACATATTGAAAAAATTAGCAAGCCTATAATCAAATAATGTTTAGCCCGTAAGATTATTTATAATTTTTAGTAGCATTTGCTTTTCTTTTACCCTTTCTAAAGTCAAGGTAAATATATTTACTATTTCATCATTCAATGGATGATGGTATAAATACTTTCTAACAGAAACAGACTTAAAAATCTAACTAATTATATCTAATGAACAAAATGAGCTTCTTTTATTTAATCAATCTTAATCCCAAAAATATTTTAGTTAACATTTATCAGAAAAATGATATCGTGATGTGTTAATATTTATGATTAAATTGTTCCTACAATTTCAAATTAGTATTTAACTAAAAATACAACAACTAGATGATATTTTAATGCATTGGAGATATGCCAATGAAAGTGAAATAATATGTTTAATAGTGATTAAGTGATTCAGTTGCTTTTGTGACACAAAATGAAAAAAAAAACTATTTTTTATGTGTCTCTTCCCATACATATAAATATTCATTAAATTTTCAAACTGAATCCTGGATTTATAGCAGACAATTTGCAAATGTTACGGATACATATAAAATAAATGCCTTATATAGGTATAGTGAAAAACCATAACTTATATATATATTTATATACAAAACATCTTTGAACCATCTTCAAAAAATTATAATACTTAATAATGAAATGTACATGTAAAATGCTATAAGCCGGAGTACACATTCTTCACACGAGTAATTATTTAAAATAAAACTGTGAGCAAAAGTTTTGTAAAAGTATTTTAGTATCATTTTAAATGGAAAAGAAGCGAATGAATAAATTGAATTATTCCGAAAAAATGTATGAAGAGTATTAAGTTGTCAGAAACATATACTGAGATTTCAATTGGTGCAGTATGTGCTTGAACTTAGCATATCGGAGAGGAATTCTTAGCGAAAGCGAAGGGGGGAAAAGAAAGAAGATAAGCTCGTTCATTATTGTGTATTGAAATGTATATTAATTAATATATATTTATTTCCTTTTTTTTGAAAAAAAAAAGAAGTCCAAAAATTCATTTTGAATATCTTGTGAATGTTGTGGCTCGATAAATTTCTAAGTGGAACAGTTTAAATTAATTTAAAAAAATCCAAAATTAACTATTTTTAGAGCCTTTTTTTAAAACATTATCCATAATCTATTGAGTACTTTACCTTTTGAAAATAAACAGTTTTTTTAATAACATATATCTTTTCCTAGATGGAACAAAAATTATAATATTGCATAGTATCCTTCGAGAACTAGGTAGCAAAATATACTTAAAAATTCACTTGAACATTATCATTGAAGATATATTTTTAAAAGAAACATTAAAGAAAATAATTCAAATATAAAAATTATCAATTTTATGAAAATTAACTCTAAAAGAAAAGTTTCTTATTAATTTGAAATAATTGAAATAAATGAGAACGCAGCTTCGTAGCACGTGAAATATAAGGCTGTAAATTGGACATATAAGTTAGAGTGTGAATGCAAAAGCCACCTTTCTGCATTTGGCGCATTATGTTGAGACAAAAAAGGAGTCTTAAATTTAATCTTCGTTGTGTAAGAATCAATGAAAATATTATTAGACTTAGGGGGTTTAAGAATAAGGCAAAGAGTTTTTGTACCGAAGGATTATTAGTACCACACATTATTTTGTACAGTTGTGGAGCATTTTGTTGAAAATGTCTTATAACAGTAGGAAGTTCAATCAATTCTCTAATATCTTTGTTAACTGATTTATTTCAAACTTAATCTCAATTTAACAACAAAGAGAAAGAAATGTATAAAAATATGATCTACACAAACTACATTCAGATGCAAAGAACAAACAAATAATAAGTGTTATGATTTTCAAAAAACTCCTTGAATATAAATTTAATTCCAATGAAAGATCCTGACATCGTGTAACGTAAATTGCACCAGAATTCCTAAAATGAAGACAAAATTTTCTTTATTGGTCACATTAACACTCATTTTAAAATTTTTAAAGCGAATCTTGGGAAAAATCGCTTTAAAGTTCCCGTCCTCTTCCCTTTTAATTTTCAAAATATCTAATTTCGTATCTTTGCTCCAATCCAATTTTACACTGCATCGTCCATATACCGATACATAAATTCTTCCTCTTATTAAATAAGATATATTTAACCTGGAAAAAAAATAATGCATCCTCATTATTTTTAATATACTTGAAACATCACAATGTTATAAAAAAATCATCGAATTGTCCATATTTCCAGCAGGGAAGCTTAGAAAATTTTGTTACAGGTGCTGAAAAATACGGGAAAGGGGTGAGGTTTGAAATATATATATATATATATATATATATATATATATATATTGATGGCGAGATTGATTGTTTAGTAACATCGCCCTTAGAAGTAAATTTAGGGCCTTATACATGATAGGAAAAGAAGAATGAAATTAATTGACAGAAAAAGAAATACTTCTATTTTTTCTGGAATCTTCATTAATGACAAATGAAAACAATTTATTGTAGTGTTTATATTTAGCTATATTCTTTAGTATTTGCTAAATTTTATTCAACTCAAAAATATTAACAATACTTCGCTAAAGCTTTTGCTACACTTTCTATTTTCTTTGTTGAAGCACATACATTATCACTATAGACATCCAATACTTCTCCAACTTGATCATTTTGCTTGGGAATAAAATAGCATCTATGATTAGCAACGCATTTCTTACGAGATGGAATTATATACATAGGGCAAAAATAAACATTAATGAAAAATATATAAGTAAATGAATTGTAGCGTAAATACATTTTCAAATGCAAACATAAATATGAAGTAAGACTACATACAAAATTTAAAAAATACTGTTGTTGTAATACAATGAGAGTCACAGAGTAGAACATGATAACATGGAACTTCATAGTTTAAATATTTAAGCAGGCTAATATTTAACAAGTTTAAATGTTTAACCAGGATAATATCAAATAGGACAGATGAGAAGAATCAAAAAGAGCAAGCACTGCGTGAATTTGACCTGCTGAACATATGATTGCAAAATGAGACTCAGAGAGTTGCAGGTACATAAACCTATCCATAACAAGGAATGAGTTAAAAAAGCTTTTTCCTACATTCAATCCTGACGTTGATAATATAGAATTGTTCCTAACTTTATTTGAACGTCAAATGAAGATTCTAGACCTTGATGAAAATCTGTATGAATCATCAACCTCTACCACATTGGTACCTTACCCAATGAAGAATCCTCCTTCATTGTCATTGAGCCTGAGGAGAAATGCAAGGATTACTCCCACATTCGAGAAGTGCTTCTCTAACGGTTCAAGTTAACTGCGGAAAAATTTCGGCAAATGTTTTCATGACACAGAAAAGACGGAAAGGTCCAAAAGGGACCTGGAAGGACTACTATTTTGAAATTCGAGTATGTTTTGAAGGTTGGCTCAATGAGCTTAAAATTGATAAATTTGGAGGTTTGCAGAATATGATGATTGATGATCAAATGAAAAAGATACACTACCCAGAGAGTAATGGACATTACCTGGATATCTGGGAAGAGCTTACCTCTCTAGAAATGTTAGCAGACATGCTGGAATATTTGAAAACATCCGGCATATGCTACCTAGTATACCAAGGAGACATATTAGGCAAGTGAAACCCTAAATGATGCAAATCAGGTAACATCCAGGAAACATGAAGGTTTTCCCAAAAAGAAACATTCACATACTATTCCAAAAGAGAGATCTCCTTTCAAATGTTATGGCTGTGGGAGACCAGGGGTTAAAAATTTAGGTGCCCTACCTACAATCCTAACTCCTCACGAAGAACATACTTAGCAACAAATCATGTCAATGTTTATGCAACAGAAACTAGAAGCCCTCGATTAACCCTAATCGACATAACTCTCTGTGGGAAAAAAGGACGTGTATGTGTAGACACAGGATCTTCACATTCAACTGCTGGTGAAAAGATGTACCAGGTGTTCAAGGATAAGGGATTCAACTTCCAGGAAACCACGTTTACAATGTGCTTAGTAGATGGTCAACAGACCACAGTTGAGGCCCTCATAACCAAAGTGAAGCAAGAAATTGAGAGAAAAATCATTCCTTGCCAGGTTCATCATTCTCCCAAAGGCAAAAGGAAATCGAATTCTGCTAGGAACTGACTTCCTTAATTCTGCTGGTCTGGTTCTGGACGTGAAGAATGCTTTTTGGTACTTCTGAGACAACTTGCCCACAAGTATCCTTTTGTGAAGTATTGGCCACCTCATCCATAATTGAGAAGATGTCCAGCATCACTGCCTATTAAAAGAAGGGGGAAATTTATTCCCTGACCAGAAGGAGAAACTTTACCTCTTGTTGGAATACTATGAAAATATCTTTGAACAGCGAGGATAAGCAACATCTGTATTTTTAGCAGCAGGATACTGGGAGGTTTTACGCAGATAGAAAGAGAAAAGCCGACCTAAAATATCAGTTTGGAGAACATGTTTTTGTAGCATCACATCCACTGAGCAACACCTCACAAGGAAGAAGTGCAAAACTAATGCCAAGCAGAGATAGGCCCTACTAAATTTTAACACAGGTGTCAGTTTCATCGTATGAAATCACTGGTATTGATAATTGGGGTTACCTCTTGGAGTTTATCACACATCCGCTTTAATTCCTTGTAACAATTACAAAGTAAACCCCATCATTCCCCTTCATAAATGTGGCCGTGCACCAAAAGAACAGAGGGGGAGGATGTAACCAGTGGCTATATTAATTATTTATTAATGTAACAACTGCCAGGTGAAGCTGCCAGACAGTACTTGTATGGCTTCCGCTAGTAGTGGAATGGAAAGATATGTGATACAATTCGATTGTTGAAGATCTGAATGTTAACCATTGTACGGGAACCTCTCTCAATGCTGTTTTTTGTTATATATATGCCATAACATGTGAATATGTAAATAGTTTTAGTTGCTAGAAGAGTTCCTATGTACATGAAATAAATCCCATTAGCCCAGAGATGCATATTTCTGATTATTCAATGATTTCCAATTCATCACAATGGGCTATAAAATTAATTTTGAAAACAGAGGATAGAATGCATCTCAAAACCGTATCTTAAAATCATGCCACAGTTTCATTTAAAAAAAGTGTGTGTGTCATATTTCTTTATAATTTTAAAATTCAATTTTCAAGTGTTTAATTGAACCAATTCTTATTAATCAGCTACGGCTTCAAAAAAGTAATCTCTGTTTTTTAAAAGCAAGACCAAAAAATGCTTCCCAAAACATCATTTTCGAATTTATTTTTTTAAGATATTTTCTCATGTCCAATGATTGATTTCCATAGTTTTGAAAAGTCAATGAGTATGACTCCCTTTGTATCCGAAAATCTTCCGACATTAACATTTCTGACCTTTGAGACAGTCTCAGCATCTTTAGAACAGTTCTGATGAAATAATTCGTTGTTTGGATTGTTGCTTGGTTTCCCTTATATAATAATGAATCCAGGTGTCATTGATGGTGACATTGTTTTGAAAAATGACGATCATAACTCTAGTCGTGGCTAAATCAAAGTTTAGTTTGACAACAGTTGGCTTCTAAATCAAAACTAACCAATGAATCAGAATCGAATTTGCTATGACATTATTTAACAGATAACAGCGAATAATGGTAACACCAACTTATCTAAGTAATTCTAACTACTGTGGAAAAAGGTGATTTTTGATTAACAGACTTAAGATAACAGACTT
Source organism: Nephila pilipes (assembly GCA_019974015.1). NCBI lineage: Eukaryota > Metazoa > Arthropoda > Arachnida > Araneae > Nephilidae > Nephila > Nephila pilipes. Next base: position 125,710 of record BMAW01050936.1, on the reverse strand, counting down.
TCAAACTTTTATGACAAGTAAAACACCATCGTTAGTGATAATGGAAGTAACATTGGCAACATATCTACAACGACGTTTTTGGGAATCACAATAATTATCTACATTCTACTAATGATTACGTAAGTTAAAACATGTCTAAAAATGTTAAAATATTATACTGCACTTTTACTTCCAATCATGTTTGTTGCAATTCATTATCAGATCAACACCTTCTGTCTTAAAATATTACACATTGCAATACTTAAAATTTGATACAAACTGTGGAACTATTTGTGGATTACTAAATTAGATTCCTTAAGCTATTGCCTGCACTTTTCATTGAATCGTAATTTACATTTAAATTGGTAAACTTATTTGCAGTAAAAGCTGAAATACTTAACTCTACACAATCGTAGTTATATGTTTTATAACATGCTGAATTTCCTTTTACTTCAAAAAATGTGCAAGCTCTGAATGTTCCTCTGGAACTAATATTTCTTTTGAAGTTAATTTTTCCTAATGATAATACCTTGAATTGATTGCAAGAGAAAGTAATAATATTAATTTATAAATAAGGTACTTCTACACTGCGAATAATCCTTCCAGAGTACGAATAATTATTATTAAAATCAGCAATTTAGTAAAAATGTTTATAAAATATCACAACTGTAAGCGAGAATTTACAAATATCTCAAAATTTATTTCGAATTTCTTATACTAACGTGAATTCAACATAAAGAGTGGTATTTAAACACATCTAAGATGAAAACTTAGACTAAACACATCTAAAAGGCTTCAGATAAGTTACGATAATAAACATATATTGTCATACATTTTGCATTAAAGGAGTTCTTTTCGTAATGGACCTACAAACTTGAGGTTTGCATAGTGGACTTAAAAATCACTGATAGCTGCGGTAGCTAAGTTGTCCTGGCAATGAAATAATTACCGGTGTTGTTTCTTACCACTCGTTTCAATTTTAATTCTCATAAATATCCTTTTGATGCACTGTCTAGCGTCCGGATTGTCGAATCTCAAATTCCTAACATTGGTGAAGGTAGGGATTGGAGGGTAACAGCTCAAGTGTAAATCTCATCATCTTTTAAGTGGAAAAGCTCTTGAAACCCTAGTTAGTAAAAGAAGGTGTCCTGGGTATATTAAATAAAATGATACCTTATTGACCTAGTTATGATTCCCTTAGACCTAATTTTAGACTCTTCAGAAATTTTTAAAAACAAGATAAATAATACGCTTTAGTTTAATAGCTTTAAGTTTAAATATTAATAAATAATTACAGATATAAAGTTTTTAGAATAACCTTTGATATGGGTAATAAGTTTACTTGGGAAAAGGTACAAATGAAAAAACAACAAAAAATTTGTTTCATATTAAAACTACACTGTGATACACTTTTAATTGAATTGCAAATAATCTACAACCTAGAACAGTATCATTTTTAATTTTACTAAGTTTCAAAATAAAAAATAAAAAAGTATTTGTTTTAGTAATATCCTTGTCATTCACTGAAATGTATCTAAATGGTTTATAAATTTTGAAAATTTCGCAAAGTAAACTCTCTAAAAATAACAAGAACCCAGTAAAAGTGCTCTAAATTTCTAATATCATTAGACCATAGTGAATAATCAGTTCATTTGAAAAAAATAAAAGGGTTTTCTTTATTAATTTTTTTTTAAATAATTTCATCCATCTGTTATTAAGATTAGTGAACAAAAAACTGAAATTAAACTTCAATTTTAACGTAACACTATTTAAAGAATATATTGAGTAATATATTAAATTTTATTTTTTTATTAAAACTGCTATTTTTGTTTGCTGTTAACAGAAGAATTATAAGATGTAAGCGTTAGCATTCACTTTTTATTTTTGCGACATCACAAAATCAATTGGTTCATCCTTGTTTAAAAAGAAACGTTTTCTTCCCCTTTTTAAAACCGTACAATCCGAATGTAACAAAATAGGTGTAAAAACTCTAATAGTCCATGAAGCTCCGGAAATCAATTTCGACTTTTACGTTGAGGGTCTTTCCTTATTACATCCATGGAATGTCTTTTCATTTCCTGGAACGCATTTTAGTAGATCTCAAGTTCATGCAGGAAAAAGAAGTAGAGGTTTCAAATTAAAAAAAGTTAAGCTCTTAAATGTATATAATTAAATTTAAGGAATATCTTTTATTTATTGTTCTAAATTGAATTCTAAATTTCGATGGGAAGTGGAAATCAGAAACATTAAAAATAATGAAAATTTAATAAAATGCAAATGTATGAAATAAAATCAGTTTTTTGTTAATTAAAATCGTCAAATTATGGTTTTCATTCTCAATATCTTGGTTTAAGGGGTATTATATGTTATATTAGGGTTTTGAATTGCGAATTGAAATCTAAAAAGCAATATTATTGCTGCTTAAATTTTGAATAAATTTCCTTTACGAGATTTAAGCAAATGCAATAAAGAAGTGTAACTGATGTCTTTCCTGTTCTTTGATAGGTTTTTAAATGGCTTTTACGGCTGTGATACATATAATTTTGAAGGACATTTTTTATTTCTAATTGATGAAATAAGCGAATATAGTATTAGTTACATGTCAGTTTTGCATAACAAAAGTTTTTATATAAATTGAAACTTAATGCATTCCAACTCATTCGTTTGAGTTGAAAAATTGGCTTCTGTTAATATGATAATTTTTTTAAATACCAATAATTATTTTAACAACCGTAATTATTTCAGATTATTATATAAGAAGAGAGATAATCATAAAAAGAGTAATCATTAAAAAGTATACATTTCCTCATGAAAAAAGTATACATTTATATAATAATGGATGCTTACAACTAAATATAAAATATATCGATGAAATTATATTATCGTAGTTATAATAAACGAACAACTCACAAATTTAGAATCATTAGAAATTCTATTTCTAAACTTCAAACTTGTAGATACTTATTTTCAATGTAAGATAACCTTAAGAATTTTTTCCTGTAACTTTTTGATAGTATATGACAATTAACAAAAGATGTATCTCTTGGAAAAAAAATATTTGTAGATAAATTAAAATAAGACACTTTACTATTTACGATAAATGAAAAATATTAATTTTATAAAAATCGTATTGATTTAAAAACTTATAGAAAATAAAGTAAGAACAATATGTAATCATTTGATTAGGGTGTCGAGATGAAAAAAAGGGGTACAATATTAAAAATTTTCAATCAATCAGTTTCTGGAGCAGTAAGTAAATTAGAATAACAATTGCAATAATTATATCTAATTATCTAATCTATAACTGTGAAGTAATCAACAAATGTATTATATCTAATTATCTAATCTAATATAATTTGATCATAGGTCTCCTCTAGAATCAATAAGCATATTTCTTCCTTTATTTTATTTTAGTATTTAACAGTTACTACTTATTTTTACCTTGGCTAACTTCAACAATTTACTTAACTATTCGAAATAAAAACAGATGTTTTCCCTTTATATCTTACTATATATATATATATATCTACCTTTTAAGAATTAAGTGTAATTCGAAAAACATATACCTTTTAAATTTTAAAAATCAATAAATTTGTATAATTTGTTCAGTGAATTCATTCTTTTTTGAAAAATCATTAAAAGAACGATGAATAAAATAAAATGTTTTTATTAATTATGTCCATTGAACCTCTTGGCGTTATATAAGCAAAAACAAAATGAGCTAATTCAATGTTAATACAATTCAATGAAATTAAAATTTGGAATATTCTAGAATTATATATCAATCCGTTAGCTGAACAGTGATATTGTGCTGTGGATTAAAATACGTTCAATGGTATTCTTGTGCAGTCTATTGAAAACTGCTTTTTGATAAAACACATCCTAACTGAAGAAGAAACTCAGCATATCCTCTAAGAAATTTTTAATGTGATTACAACAAATAAGAATACTACGCAACCTAAAGTTCTTTTCTTTTCTTGGATGTCCCACAAACCTCGAAGTTCAAATGATATCCGCGTGAGTTAAACAAGAAATTCTTACGAAATGATCTCCTGACATTCACAATAAATTGAGAAAAAAACTGCATCATACACTTCTGAAATTTAATTCGTATCACATCAGCCCAGAAATGATTCGCACCTTTTTAATGCAGTCTACCGGGACATTAAAAAGTGCCATAAAAGATAATGCCAGCATAAAGGAGATGTAATATTGAATAATTGGCTTATAAAAGTGATATTAAGAGCCTTGATGTTCGTATCTCTTGACGGGTGCGTTCCCCAAAATATATGGAGTAGTATGGAACATAGCTAACATGAGTTCAAAATTTAAATATTATTTTTAAGCTTTATTTTTAAAAATCTTTTTTTGAAACAATTTATTTTTACTTAGTAGATAAATTTTGTACTTTATTACATACGCTTGCAGTATTGCTCGCAAAATTAAACTTTTCCTTAAACTGGATCTATACAAACACAGTATTATAATTAGAGATTGAAAGCTCTCTACAACAAATTATAACATAAATATACATATATTTGGTGTAACTTATAACTAAAACAGTTATTCTTTATTATTGAAGAATTGAAAGTAAGTTTTCACCTTATGGTATCTGCATACCTTTAAAATGCGATTTTCGGTCAAAATGTCAATTTTTTTATTTATAGTCTATTATTAATGCCTGATTTATTTGTTTTCAAGAATAGTTACAATTTTGTCTCTATCTTACTTAAAACTTGTGTTATAAGCATTTTAATAATAGTCTGTGTTAATTTCTTAGAACTGGAAGTAGCATTCTGTTACCGGAAATGGAACTTTTACATTTTTTTTACATTGATATTTTGCAAAAAATCGTTTCGCTGTTTTTAATGATATTTCAAAAATTGTATTTTAGTGTAATTTTTCAGATTTTTTAACATTTAAATATATAGTGCTATTTTCTCTCTTTAAAGGAAATTGTTTATATCAGGAATTACATTATTTTTGAGACATTCTATTATCCATTAATTACTTGAAGTTTATAATATTTATTTATTAACTCACAACTTTATGTACGTAATATGTTTGTTGAGAAACTCATTCCCCATTCAGATATACTGGTTTTATACTTAAATAGAATGAATATTTTTTGTACAATTTATATTTCATCCTTTAGAGTATCAGAAAAAAAAATTATATTCATATTTATTCTCTGTAATCAACTTAAATGTGAATAATTTATAAGCCAAAAACTAAAGTAATTATTATGTAAATATTTTACTTTAAAGAAAGAGAAATATTCAAATTTAAAGGAAATGCGCAAATTTTCCTTGTATTCTACGTTAAATGTATCTTACGAGATATATATATTTCCTGTTGTTTTCTAAATGCTGTAAAGAACGTAACTATATACATAATTAACTATACGCTTAATTTAATTTTATGTGGATCAAAAAAGCAGATAAAGATTGTCTCTTCGTTCATATTCGCTATTTTTCTCAAATCAGGGATATTACTTATTACTAATAGATTTTTAAGCATTTGATGAGCTATGTATGAAAACGGTTATCTTCAGTTATATTTTTCCTATGCATCGGGAGTCAGTATCGAAAATGTTAAATTGAGAATCTTCATGCATCATTTCCTCAGAAACTATTAGATACATAAAATTGAAATCTTTTATGCAGATTGAAAATATATTTACCTTTACACAGAAATATTTTGAAAATATATTGCTTTGAGATTTTAAAAAACAATTTTTACTGAATATCACTATGAATTTACTTAAAATTGTCATTTTTCGTTACTAATTCTGCTCTTTAGACATTTATTTTAAGAATATTATATTCCCCTTTTAGCATATAGAATTACATATGCGGAATGTGTTGCAAGAATTTCAGATACATGGATAGAGTAGATTCATAGAAAAAGGAACACGCAATTTAAAATAGGCCATTCTTAGGAAACTGGATTTATAATCCAAATCCTTACCTGATTAAAAGATTCTTTCACCATACGTTTTATTCACTGTATGTTTCTTAATTTTGTCTTCATCTCTTTTTCTTTTAAGTCCTTTTTCTTTCCTATTTTCTTTTATTTGTTCAGGCTAATTTCGATATATATAAGGAAAGCTAATTTCGATATATATCTTTCTGCAGTTTTTCCCATGTTGAGGCACTTTCAATGGCCTTTACAGCATATTCCACAGGTATTATTTCCAAATTTTCAAAAATACTCCCCTTAGATGAATAACAATTACTAAATGAGATTGCAGTATCATAAAAACCTAATTAAAACGTTTCAGTTTGTACAGAAACTGATTTGGAACATACTGATGATCTTTGCTGATTTTCGAACTCATGACCATTCGACGTTAAGTAAGCCTTCTCTCCAGCTCTGCGTGTATCCATGTAAGCACTTTATAAAAAAAATCAGAATACGATAGGCTTCTAATTATTGGATGCAAGAATTTTATTACACTTATAGGGAAACTGTTTTTATGTATGTAATCTTAATTGTTGTTTTAGCTTTTTTCATTCCCACCTGAACGGTGTAATGATAGACTTTGAGTTATGTGAAACTTGCCTCTTCAAACAAAGGGCAGAGAAGTGTATACTTAAATTATTATTTATTCAGTGATGGTTAAAACGTCATGGTCCATGGCTAACGTCTGCAGCAGTGGTTCCCAAAATCTTTTGACCTATGGACTCCTTTTTATAATCAAAACTTGCCCACAGACCCCCAAGTGAAATAGATGCATAAATGCATAGTATAAAAATTACAAATTTAAAAAAAAAATCCTTGAAGAAGTAATTATTAAATTTATAACTTTTGTTCACACACACACACACACACACAAAATAAAAATTTAAAAAAATTATTGACTTGGATTTAACTTGATGATACGATATGAGTGTATTTATGTCCAGCTCAATGTTTGTGAGCAGAAACCTCGTATCACCACACACACTAATTTCTAATCAGTTTCTTTTTTTGTGGTGAGGTTCATAACGGTTCTAAATCCCTATTCTACCAAATAGAAACATGGGACGTCAGTCAACAACTTCTACGATAACCCATGATGCATAATATAAAATTGTGACTTCTGTAATCAGGATTTGTGGTATCCTTGTTCAAACATTGATTTAAGTTCCACATTTGAGGATATTTTAATAAGCTGCTCCTGTATTAGTAAGATTTCATCTGCATTTGAGATCTGAGTTTGTTCACTCGCAAAAGGGTTCAACTTCCAGTTGGGAATATCCAAGGGAAGAATACCATCAAATATTTGGTTCAGGTCTGCATGAAGAGCCGTTAGGTGTTGACATTAAGCATGCAAATTTTCATCCCTATTTTGCTAATACGGAAGATTTGGAAACTGAGAACATTCTCCTCTTCCCAAGTTTGTTTGTACAGAAAATATTTTGCAGCAAACGAAGATATTACGCCTTTAGTTTTGATTATAATTAATAAGTCACCTAGGTAGTTTCAAATGAGTTTCGTTCAAACTGGCAAATAAATAAGAAATATAGGAAATGTCATTTTTTTGAGTAAATTAACACTAAATCAAAAAGCGCATAAAATCGATTAAAAATGCACTTTTAGATAACAAATGTATCTTTGTGTGAAGTAGTATACGATTATAGTATTCCTCATTTCCCAAACAAAGTTGAGCAAATAATCTCTTATTGAAGGCATTCCTTTTGATTTTATTAACTGTTCTTATGACATAATCTAGTGATCCATGCAAATGTTCACTAAGATTTCTTGCGACTAAATGATGTCGATGAATGACAGAAAGTACTGAAAACACATTCCGTACAGCATGTTTTAAGTATGTCAGAAAGCCTCGGTATCTTCCTACCATTGTTATTTCCAAAAATTTAGCAAATAACAATTCTTGGCAAATTTTTTCTGTTACAAATCTTACATAAGCTAAAAGTAAGACTTCATTTCCTGGTAAAATGGACTCCTCAAGCTGTAGGGAAAATTCAGATTATCTTAAGTATTTACATAAAGAATTTTCTACACACTGAGCCATTTGTCAATCCTTCTTTGTGCTGTATTATTACTCAATATAACTCTTTTAATAATATTGAAAGCTGGTTTGTGCAACACGGTGAGTATTATCTCACTTACAGTTGGTAAAATAAGTTCTTCACCAATAGTGTATGGCCTTCCGGACTTAGCAATCAATAAAGAAATGTTATAAGAAACATGCATTTCATAATCATCTCGCTTCGATGTTATCTCTATGAGTTGTTGCAGTGACAGTATATTCAAATATTTTTCTTTGACAGTCTGAAAAAACCTTAAATCCTCATATTTTTTGTCACTATGGATTTTTATTAAATGTTCCTTAAGCTTGGAAGTTTCATTGATCCATTTGACATAGTTTTATTACATAGAAGACACATAAGTAAAGTGCTATTTCCATTTGATGAAATATAGCCATACTTCAAATATTCAATACTGTATAATTGGCATTTTTCATTGGCTCACTCTTACTGTTATCTATTGAAAAGGGCAAAAAAGGGGTATAAGAAAATGTGTATATCAAATGTTTTATATGCAGCAAACTACTGTTAGTTATCATTAACTTTTTTCAATGGAATGCGGCAGTAAAGCTCTTTTGAAATAATTTTTTGACGTAAGGATAAAATTCCATATAGTTTTAAATAAAATTTAATTCTCAATAATTAACTTCTTTCAAAAAAAATATCTGCATTAAAAAAACATACAATCTCTTACTAAGCTTTTAATAAAAAAAAAAAAAAAGTAAACCCATGAGTAATGTTATGAGATTACTTTTTAACTTTTTAGTTATTCAATATATATATATATATATATATATATATATATATGTGTGTGTGTGTGTGTGTGTGTGTGTGTCTGTGTGTGTATTGATTACTGTTTACGTTTTCAATATAGTAATCCATTTATTAACGTTAAGGGATTACTATATTGTTACTACTTAAACTAACACTATAATTAATCCCTGAAAGTTAGTAACTATATTGAAAAATGTGACATATATTTTTTTTCTAAAGAGATCAATTTTATTCAAATATACTTACGTAACAAAAGTACACTATCTGAGAAACAATACAAAAAATGCAACAATTCCAAAAGTTCCAACTAACAAAACAGAATTTCTCTTTATCTAAGACAGGGAACAATTGTTTATACACTTAGTGAATCAGCATAACATAGAACTTAATTGTTGATTAGATGTTCGATGTACAACTCTTTTATAGTTTCTGTTTATATTTTAGATAAGTTAGTGCCTGTAGCGGCGTTATTGCGTTAATGTATAAACCTGTTTCCGACTCCCTGAAATTGTTCAGGGACCCCCAAATCAATTTTAGTTTTCCACGGACCCTTAAATGATATCGAAGACCTCTGGTCGTCGTAGGGACTACTTTGGGAACAACTGGTCTACAGGAATAATGATACAAATTGTAAGCAAAATGATGAATATTAGCGCCATCTGGGTCATAACACCACCCATGCATCTTCTCCTATAGGGCGAAATCTGTTTTGAGGGTATTCATCTGTTCACAGTTTGTGCAGGAAAATAGCCCAGACAAATTATTATATTCTATGAAAACTATTTAGATTCCTCCAAATAGCTAACCCATATTTTTATTGTAGTTTATCTGCTTCATGCTCGGTCAAGCGGTTTTTACTGCATAAACGCTTACCATCGGATAAAAATGTATCTTTCATTTGCGTTTTTAAAAGACGCAATCTTATTTCCTTGGACTTCATTACGTGTTTAAAACATTCCAGTTTTTTTTCAATGGATTATTCGTCTCCATAGATATTTTCCCTTTTGATAGCTGCAAATGCCTTGCAGTCGTTATTCTCAAAGTAAATTATATAATGTGCATCATGTAATGCCAATGAAAACGGAAATATTCTTGAAGTACCTTCCACTTCCACATCGACATCTTCAAAATTACGCTGACAGTATATTTTATGATAACGTCGGTTGCTACACCGACATTATCATAAAATATACTGTCTCAGTACTTAGTACTGTGTGTATCATAGATATACATAAGTGTGTACTTACTGTGTGTATCATAAATACACACATATCTAAGTACTGTATGTATCATAAATACACACAGTACTTAGATAGAATTTCCGTATCAATTACTTTCCCACTGTCTAAGCAAGTAACAGTAACCCCACCTTTCAGAGACGTGTAACTTCACTTTTGTAAAGCTCCTTTAACTACAATTGCAGTATTCTTAATACTTCTATTTTCCCGTATTTTGTATTGTTTCCTTAGAAGCAAACAAAATTGAATGATTTAAGAGTACTTATTGAAAGGTGCAAATCTAGTAGGTTGTTGAGACAGACTAATAACTTCACAAAACATTCGTCCAGCTTCAGCAAATCATTCAATGGAACATATTACATATATCTACCTACAATTTACTGCAGCTATTTGAATTCTTTCTTTATAGATTGAAGAAGAAAATTCTAGACGGTATGAGCAAATACAACTCTGCCAAATGAAAAAAATTGCAAATCCAGAGTTCTTTTCAAAACTTACAAGTTTATGACACTGTTACGTTTTTTATACCGCATACGATTCATAAATACAAATAAAGTACATTTAAACTGATTAAGACATTTATAATCCCTATATTTTAACGATAACAAGAAAAACTCATTTAAATCAGGATTTTCTCTTTTTTAGCACAAGAGTTCTCCGTATTAGCTTAAAAATATTTATATTCATTTCAAAAGTTTCATTAGCATCTAATGTACAGTTACTACTAGCAGTAATAACAAAATAACTTTGAAAAAAAATTCCTTTTCATTTTTTGAGTTGTTTGCTAGATCTAGGCTTAGTTTAATATTTCTAAATTGAACATAATATTTGATTTACACTGAAAGATATGTAGCCTAGAAAGTTTTTTAAAAATTTTATTCTCAGTCGAAACAATCAGCAAAGAATAAGCAAAATTCAACCGTGAAAATAGTAAACAAACTATCAAATCACAATAACAGTTGCAATGCACTTATTTGTGAACAAATAATTAAAATAGTGTGACCATTCAATTACATCCCAGCTTTAAAATGCCAATATTTACATTTTTATCTACAAAAGTTGGTGTGGCTCTCCTTTTATTCAAAATAAATATTAACATACTTGTATTAGGAAAATTAGCATATATGTGATATTGTTGGAAATATCTCGAATAGCAGAGTTTAGAAACATCAAACTAAAAATCAGATTTTTTGAAGATATTTAGGGTACTAACTCCCATGAATAGAACAGATACAGTCTGATTGATACAGTCTCGATTTAGGGAAGATGAATTATTTATTCATTCATAGTACAGTGAAAATATGTTACAGATTTTTTACGCAAGAAGACAGTAGGGAAAAGAGAAATTGTGTTTATGTCGTGAGCTGGAGATATAAAAATACATTTTATATTAATTAACGCTAATTTAAAAATTTATATACTTCAAATCTATTTTGAGATTAAGTCACAAGAGAATTTAAAAGCTTTGGTTGTAATCAGAATTTATTCCCATTTATTCTAAATATTCTTTTTATCATTTTCTACAGTAGAGTCCTATTATTGTCATACCTAAAAACCCGAGTTTGTAGTGCATTTAGAATTAACAAAAGCAACCATTTAAATTTATGGAGATATTGCGCTCCCACTGGGAGAGTACTGAAGAAAACTCCTTTTAAAAACATTTTGCTATTAACTATTATAATTTTATTTTTCATTTCATTCTTATATAGATCCTTGATTATGACTTTCTTACTACTTCTGTAAATATTAGATCTCTTAAATTAAATCTATACTTCAAATAATTCCTGATTTGACAAATATTTTGAAAGCGAAAAACACTTGGTGACCATTTATTTCTCTTATGCACTGTTATGGATATATGTTTGCACTTTAATTTCTCTTTTGCACTGTACAACATTAGATTTTTCAAAGTAGAAAAAAAAAATTGTATATACCCTATATACTCTTTTGCCGAACAAGTAAAGGCAATTAAATCGAATTGAGTCTTTTATCCCGAACATTTCCTAATACCCGATAGATGGAGGTAAATGGAACAATTTAATTGTAAGCTTCAATAATGTAGCTCTCAAACACTCCTTGGGAAATGAAATAAACTCCTTTTCTGAAGATTCAATAACGGAAACATGTTCTCGTCTTTCGATTATGTCATGGGAAAACAGAATAAGATTCAATTTATTTCTAATCCCAAGGTAATTGATATTGTTAATTTGATACAGGGAAATATCAGAATAGAATTTTAAGCAAATAGTTGTATTTCGTAAGTTATTTTCTTTGAATATTTACAACGATTGTTGTTTTTACAATTTCTCGGGAAAAATTTAAATATTCATATATTTAAATTGTCCAGTGTCTAGACTGAAAGTATATATGTTAATCAAAGTTTAAAATAACATATGTAAAAATTTTATACCTTGATAAATAAAAAAAAAGAATCTATGCAGTTAAAAAAAGAATTAATAAATAAAACATTGTTTCATATCTCAAAATAAAATAACTACATATAATTTTTGAAAGAAAATTTGCGTGAAATAAAAAAGTGTATTTTAAACGCTTTGAAATTTAATAATGAAAAAAAAAATTCATTTTTTTGTTGATTTATAATACAACTAAAAATTTTGATACAAAAGTGTGGATCATTCTATGTTTCTACAAATTTTAAAATTGTGTTACTATTTATTTTGTATACATGAAGTAATTATACATGGAAACAAAATTGCTTTTGAATTAAAAGTAGATTGTATTGATAATAATATAATAACTAAAATTAGGCACTTCTTGATTTATGGGTTAGATTTTTGAGCTGACAAGTTTCAGTCCAATAATGTGCATTCAATATACCTTTGTTTTTGCATAATTTTTAAGATATATGGGGTCATATGTTTTGCTGAGTTTCAGCTTGAGGGTAGGAGTCCATTGCTTTTTCCTATAATTGGCACAAAAGTATTATATGGGTTGATATCTAGTTTGAAAATATTGGGGAATATAAAATGTTTTGAATGAATTATATGAGCTCCTTGGCCTAAGATCAGGTTGATTATGTAGAGGGTTATGAAGTTTATCCTCCCACTCATATACTCCTTTGGTCAATACCAGCCCTCTATTTTAGCAATTTTATTCACGACAGTTAAACAATCAATTAAATAGTTAGGAAAATTAAAAGAAATGAATTTCTTTAAATCATTGGGTAACCATTCGGTTAATGCTTCTATAATAAAATATGTTTCAAATTTTAGTTCTTATCCTATTTTAACTTTACCTCTGAAGAATTCATCTAATGTTTTACATCTGTTTGAGGTGACCCTCATAAAATCACCAAAAGTTGTGTATTATTTAAAAACTTAAAAAATTTAAAAACTTTTTCACTAAAATTGTGACTATCTTTTCCCACTTGCTCTCCCTTAAATAATTGTTAACATATGTCGTTGCTACAACTTTCAAAAATTAAACTGGTATATTTTGTTACTTCACTTGATCCTTCATCTTGCATTTGTTTACTCGATCTAGATTCCAGATAATTTTAAGATCCATTTAAAGGAAATCATTAAGATTATCAATTTCTTAATAATACAAATTGAAAATACAGTACATAATTGCTTTTTAAATACTTGACAAATTTAAACAAGTAATTTAAACAAATTTCAATGCAATGCAAAGCAATAATCAACACAATTAAATACTTTACAATATATTTTTTAATGCAACGAAATTAAGAATTAGAGTACTTTTTTACAGCACAAACATAATTTATATAATCATAAAATTTCTTAAATTAAGTTTCAATTATAAAATATATTCAATTAGCTCATAAAATATTTCTTACATACTGTTCCCTTCATCATAGATATTTTTTTGTATTCAAAGTATGCAACAGACCCTCATTGTTTACATAATAAATAAGAAATTCACGAAGCAAAACCGAAAATTCAATACTTTTTTAAAAGAATAATTATTGCAGGAAAAGTATGCTTATTTATTAAAAATTTAATGATATCTTAGGAATTAAATGAGATATAACTTATTAGTTATAGAAATGTAAAATTCCGTTGGAATATTTCTGAGCGGGTTTGAATCCTGCCCCCTTGTCTCACGAAATAAAAAAAAATTCCTCTAATTAAAACTAAAAGTCAGTTTTTATCTATTTTTAACTAGAATTTCAAATCAAAATTTCTCCTGAGATAGAAAAATAAATTAATGTCATTAATGTTAATAAAGTTACTTATTACACTATATATGTATCACTTTTTCTAACACTACGATATACAGTACACAATTTAGTAAAAAGGCTTTGTCTGTATCAACGCGAGCTAATTACATATAATTTTTGAAGATATGAGGTTGGTCTAAAACGTTTCCGTCCTCAACGAGAAAATGGTAGCACTCGTTACTAAAAGATAGGGAATGTGGTTGTGCACATTCTGACAGATACTCACTAAACTTTCAGCTATTTTAGACGCGCAGTTGCTGTTAGCCGTTCGTTCGAGTAAGTCTTTTTGTGAACATGGAAAAAATAAGAGTTTCGAGCTGTTTTTGAACATTTGTTTTGTAGAGGCAAGACGCCGATATAAATCAAAGGTGATCTGTACACGGTACGGGGACGCTGCACCATCATTTACCATTGCAAAACTTTCAGCAGCTGAATTTAAATGTAGTTGCGCCAGCTTCGGGGACGATAAACTTTCGGGAAGTCCAAAAACTGCAACCACTGAATGTAGCATTGCTTAATTTCAGCAAATGGTGCTACATGGCCATCAAATTAAAGAGATAGAGATAGAAGAGACTGAATATATTTAAATAACTTGTTTGTGGCATATTGAATCAATATTTAAGCATGAGAAAGCTGTCGGGCGTTGGGTGCTCACGGTAGACCAAAAAACATGTTCGAATGAACATTTCCAACTTTCTGTTGGCGCAGTTTAGACCCAATTAATAAGAGTTTGGGCACCAATGAATTA
>BMAW01050936.1:55337-110721 GCA_019974015.1 Nephila pilipes | reverse complement strand
AAACAATTAATTGATAAAATTATGTAGCAGTATCCAATTAGTTATAATACAGGGCTGGATTGCATTAAAAAATAATATATTGTAAATTATAGTGAAAAATATCTTTATTTGAGTTTTTTTTCAAAATGTGCTTTCTTAGCATTCTGGTACACTTTTCTCAAATTCTATTTTATCTATAAAGCTCATAATTTGCACATTATGAAATGAATCTATTTTCCACTGGGTGAACTTAATTTTTTTGTAATAAATGCTTTAATAAATGAAAATAAAAATTGAAAGGAATATAAAAATTTTTAACTTAATGAAAATAAAAATTTTCATTAAGTTTAGTGCATAGAATATGTTTCTTAGTACTCTACAAATTTTTAAAGCTGTAAATGCAGTATAATTTATACAAGATGTACCTAAAGGCAAGTACATAACTTAATATTGTAAACAGGTCTATTGTTTATTATTTTCTCATATATAAATATGTTTTTTATATACACAGGTACATAAATGTATAAATATTCAATTGTAAGAATTTGACTTTAATTGGTTTTAATTTAGAAAAGTTAGGATCCTTTAAATATAGCTTAAAATTGGCTCATTTTTCCTTGTCGAAGGCGTCTCAGTTACTTTAAAAATTACGTTTCCATATGGGGTGACTAAATGGCCCCAACTTGTTGCTAATATTAGAAAACTGCATAGAAAACACCCATCTCTATCTGTTTTAAATTGAAAGAACTTTCTAAAGAGGGAATATATATGCTCTCATATGCGCCTAAGCATAACAAAGTAGTAAGTTTGTAAAAAATAAGAATCTATTTGATTTCATTTTTGTGATAGGAAATCATCTTTTTTTGGCAAATCACTGTTCCAAAATTGAACGCTAAGTTACATTTCGTCTGATTCATTTGAAAACTAAATATTTTACATTCTTGTTTTGTCTTAAAATTCAAAGTAGTCTCTTTATTTCTAATTATACGTGTGTGTGTGAGGTGTCAACACTTGTATAAATATTTTGTAGAAAAGTGTTTTCCTATTGAAATGGAGCCGAGGTAGCCTTGCGACCATGGCCATGGACTCGCGGCCGGTGCTTTTCGTTGAGACGTAAGTTCGAGCCATGATGACACTAAATATCCGCAATATAATCGTAGTTGATACGTGTTAAATCTGTCGAGGCCCAAAGTCCACGCAGTGGCGTGGTGTGGAAGTTGGAAAAAAAGGGTGTCAGCTCAGGTGTCGTCCTCATCACTTGACCGAGGTTCAAAATTACGAGGTTCGTTGCCAGCAGCCCAAGTGTTGTTTCTAGTGCTGCGTTGATAAAACCGAACCCAACCAAGTGAAATATAAAATTATAATAATGAAATATAATTAAAATTCAATAGTAAGTTACTAACGCATAGTGATACTAATTAAATCTTTAAAAAAGAATATTATTTTTTAAATGAATAAATTTTCTTCAATTTCTTTTAATAATATTTTTTGCCTAAAGCAGAAACTCTGTTCGAAATTACGAATACATTACTTGGCAGAAAATTGTTACCATTTTCATAGAAAATTTTAACACATACATTATATTATGATGAAGTACTTTTAAATTTAGGAACATTCCAAAATATACCATTTTTGAAATGAATACGTAAAATAAAAAGGCCATTTAGCAATATAGCAATGGAGAAGAAACATGGAATAAATTTTATGTAGGAAAAAAGGGATTGATCCTGTAATGAAATTTATAATATAAAATACGTTATCTTCAAGTTGGTGAAGTCAGAACATAAAATTAATTTTCGAACATTTTCTTTTCGGAAAAAGAATTACAATATAAGATCCGATTCTTTAACAATACGCAAAGACAGCCATATATAAATGAATTAAATATAGAAATAATTACACATTTAAGATATACCCTATTAATTGAATGAAGTACTCTTTTTAATTATAACTTAAATCAATTAATAAATATGTTTTAATAGTAATAAAATTAATTTATTATTTTTCATGCTTGGTACTAAATGAAAAATAGATTAATGTACAAAAATCTTAAATATTATGCCATAGTGTTTTTTTTGGAAATATTTCTTTATAAGGATAAAAAGACTGATAAAGAGAATACAACTACATAACTTAAATATGAAAATAAGTCTGAAGTTAATAAGGATATCCTTTGAGAAATAATTGATTATTCTAACTCGAAATTTTTATTTGAAACTTGCTAAGTGTATTTAAAATTTAATAAATGTAAATTTACGCATTACTTCGATACTAATCTGTAAATAAATGCTTTTCTGATTATTTTTTCTTAAGAATATTTTCATGATCCTTATAATAAAATAGATAAAGTGAGATATCACGAAAGACGAAGTCCTCTTCAATATGTGGTCCTTTTAATCCAGGTATAATGGTCGTAAAAGTGTCAGGTCAGAGTTTTCCCTGAAATTGTGGCTTTGAATTCATACACCTTCACATATCGTGGCTGTTGCATGTTTCATTTCTCAAAGCACCACGTCCTAGGAGTGGAAGTGAAGAGATGGAGACCCTAGAACAAGTGTAATCATCGTTACTTGACAGTGGTTCAAAATTACGAGGATCACCACAAATAGCCCTACAGTTGCTTGTAAGTGTGACGTTAATAAACAATTTATTCTACAAGTCCTTTTATATGGTACAAGAGTAACACACCCATGAATAAAAATTCATTCCCGGCTTAAATTTCCATTCCCATTTTACGTTGAGATTTACTCTATATGATTCATCACTATTGTAATAATAAAGAACAAAACTTCTATAACAACTTCAGAATGTTTAAATTTATTTAGATTTTTAATGATGTAATCAGTTTTTTAAATTAATCGTCATAAGTAATATATATATATATATATATATATATGTATGTATACTGAAAGTTTATGAAAGAATAACTTAAAATATTTAAAAAGACAAAAATCCAGAAAGAAATGTAAAATTGAAAGAATAAAAAATAAATGAAACTATGGAACCCAGCAAGTCAAAAAGCAATTTCGGGCTGAGGATCGATTAAGCGTTGTTAAACTAGTTTAATGGTACCAACTTTCCCCCTTTGTGACTTGCTAGGCTGAATTGGGAAATCCAAAGTACGAAAAAGTTCAATGATTAAAAGATGCAAAAAAGTTCAGTGATAAAATCAACAAAATTAAAATCTATAATTCTAAAAATTATCAACAAATCAAAATATAAAAGTTACTTACAAAAATTGAAAGAAATGAAGATTCAAATATGTGCGAAGTAAGACGGAATATTCTTTAAGCTTCAAGATGGATATAAGATACTCAAAATGAAAAAAAAAAAAAAAAAAAACACGTCATCACCATATAAATTGAAAAAGATTTAAATCATTGTTTGGTTGGTAATAAAGTGTATAAGGATGCAAATTATTCGCTGGTAAAAAGTTCTATGGTAATGGAGTATAATGGTCCAGAGAGTGAGTAAAAATGTAAGCTGTGTAAAAGTAAATAAATAAATAAATTATTCACGGCTAGACCACTAACAAGCCGACTTTGTGGATCTATTGTTGTGCGGTGTATTTGAAAATGGATAACGATTCGCAAAGATGTTTAGTATATTTGTGATGTATATAAGTATTTAAGACATTTATTGGATAATCATGCTCTAAGCAATTGCTGAAGATTTTTTTAATGTTATTAAACTTGTCTATTTTATGTGTGGTTAATTTTTTATTACGTAATAAAAAGTTTAATAAAATATTCCTATAAATAGATTTGTGTAGATTACTGTTCCAAAAATGAATTTTGACTACACGGAATTCGAATCTTTCTCTTTTATCATAAATGTTACTAATTAGTCTATTGTCAACAATATATATATATATATATATATATATATATATATATATATTATATATTCACATATAATCATTATTCATATATATGTATATACAATCATTAAAAATATATACAGTTTAAATAAAAGAAGTAACATATTTAGAAATTAGTATTAACTGATTGATTGCTTATTAAACTTCCCTTTACAAGCAACACGGAGTATATTGGTGATGTATTTTATAGTTTTTAAACATGATGAAGTGACGATGATAACACCTGTCCTGACACATCTCTCTTTAAACTTCCATATCTCTTCAGTATGTGTAATGTGATATTCGACCAATTTGTTGTAAATCAACCCTTTGCTAAGATGGGTCTTAAATGACATAAAGACTCGAATCTCATCTCGATTGAAACAACACTCACCATGAGGTCTCGACAATGACCATTGGCTACCGCTGCCACAGAAACTAACAACTTAAACCTTAAATCATCAATCATGTGGAGCATTTTGAAATAATTATATTACTTTTATCTTCAAGCTATAATTTACTTTTTACCTAACTTATTACATTACGTGTATGTTTCCTTTCACTCCTAAAGTAATTACTATGTTTATAGCGGTAACCCTCATTTTTTTCTTCAATATCAATCTTCTGGAAGAACTAATAATAGTAACAGTCCATACATCATGCATCTGAATGTCTCCTCTGAGACTGTCTAAGGCGCCTGTATTCTTATGTTCTTATTAGTATTCTATAACTGTACCAGACAGTCTACAGACGGCCCTATCTATTTTTGTGGAATGAAATAAGGAACACTATAAAATTTAGTTTTGACCGAATTGGATGATTTTCTAAATCGGGATATTCGAGTGGAGCAAAGCATTACTTTGACCATTACGGAAATCAAGATATACTATTTTATTTTCAAAAGGATCAGACGTAACATATATAAGAAATCTAAATCAATCGGATTAAATTTACATTTGATTTCATCGTATGAACTAACAATTGATTACAGTCATACGACCATTATTGTTGTGTGCAAGCTAATACTTTTTTCAAAAGAAAAGAAAAATCCTTTCTTATAACTTCCCTCATTCATTAATCTATAAATAAGTATATTTTGTCGAACGACATTTATTTATTTATTTCACTTGTTTATTTTACAAAATATTACATTAAATTAAGTTTGTTTTCCTCTTTATAAGTGTTTTATATTTCTAATTTTAAATTTTATGTCTAATAAGTTCGATAGTTTATTTTAATTTAATTAAAATAATGATTTAATGTTGTTTTTCTTACAAGAATGCCATTGCAGTGAAATGTTTTTACTTTCGATTAGTTTGCGCTTCATTTTTAAAGGAATCAAAAATTTAAGAGTAAAATTAGTAAAAAATGTTCTTAAAATGTGTGGAACAAAACGGTGAAGAATATATACGCAATTTCCTAAGAAATAAATTCTTATCTAAAGTCTAAATTAAATCTTATGTAAACACCTTCCCATGTTTAACGTATAACTTTTCTCTTGATACATACAAACACGCATACACACACATATATATATATATACATATGTTGTGTATCTATATAAGGCATAAAAGTATACATAAAACATTAGCCATTTATCATAATGATTGGAACATGAAAGATTTAACATATTTGAGCTAAATATAAATAAAATAATACTTTCTAGTTTATATTTAAATTTTTAATCAAATAAATGCAATAATTGGGATTATTGGAATGAAACTTTGTTATACACTTTTGTATATAATTATATTTTACAGGAAATATATTTTGGGTCTAATTTAAAATGTGTGTCTGGCGATTAAAATTTTGTTTATTACAAATAAATTCATGTTCATCGGCCGTAAAAATTTTTAATAAGCTCTATGTATTTTTCGTTGAAGTCTTAAAAAGGTCATCAAAACCTTACATATTTCCTCTTAATGGTTGAAAATTAAAAGTATGTCTGGTGTTTTTGAGGAAAATGGTTTCTTGCAAGAAAATAAAATTAATTATGAACGTGGAGCGCGGGTTTTAATTTGGATGGTCCCCCTTAAAATGGTTGAATAAATAGTTGAAAATTCATCAGGTATATCAGTTTCAGTTATGAAACCATTATATTTCAATCTATTTGCTTAATAATCTACATAAATTCGTAAATTGACTGTCTTCTTATTGAATAACTTTGTTATTCATTCAATTTAATTCTCCTCGTGATCAGAGAATTATTTCTCTATCACTATACAAACTTTTGGCCTTGATAATATTATTAGATGCAGCTAATCATTAAGATTATTAGTCAAAATCTTAAGGTTATTAATTAAGTCCAAGAGGAATTTTCCTCATCAGTATCGTCATAAAATAATATAAACTTCAAAATTTTCTATTTTACAACATAATTAATTTTTACACGCAGCTATTAATTTTCAAAAAAAAAATTACAAACCAAACAACCAAACATTTAAAACCATTTAAACAAAACAAACAAAACAACCAAACAAAACACCAAACAAAAACATTTCCTTATATGTGCATTAATAAAATCATTTAATATTTAATTATTAGATATTTCATTCCTTAAATTGTTATACATGTATTCCATTGTTATCTTATAAAATGTAAAAACAATTTTAGCTGTTATGTTGCCTTTAAAGAATAAATTCTTCCAAATACTTGCTTCATATCACAATTACATAAAGACTTTCATACAGTTACCAGTTCTATTCTAATATCATATATGAAGGTCACAAATTTAAACTGATTTTAATCTCTTCATTTTAACAAACAGTTATAGTCAAGGGAATCAATAAGTCTCTCGAAAGAGTTATGTTTTGGTGAACATTTATGAACATTTTGTGACTCCATAACATTAGTATTATTGGAGTCAACAGTAACTTTGATTTTATGAAATGCATTATGAGATCTCATAGCATATATTAAGGGAATAAATGGAAAAAATATGCATTGACGATTATATAATATAAAACTATAACCTTATACGAATGTATTTCTTATAGTGTTTTACCATTCCATTAATTGACATTTATGTGCGATAATTTAAATATTTCTGTTTCCTTAACATTCATCAAATAATGTACGAGTAAATTCTAAAAATGATTATAAACAATTTGACATAAATTAGGTGATGGGCATCTGATGTATCACCCAACTTCTCCCAAATCCATAGGCTAAAAGCTTAGAAAACCATACACTTCAACAACAGCAACAGTTTATTAACATTATTAAAACATTTAAGAGAAATTTAAATTAAGCAAAATATTGTCTGACGAATTAAACTGCTATCAAAAAATAAATCTGAAAAAAAGTTGGGGTGATGTTTGTATTTATTAGTTCTCCGGTCCTTCATTATTATAAACTGAAGTCCTTTTTTCAGTTATATCCTTCATTATATAACTGAAAAAGCACTTCGAGTTAATTCGGCTGGTTTGCTTCCTCATAACTGCTGGTTCATTCTTACAGAAAAAAGTGTGGTGGTAAATGTTAATATTAAGTGACCACATGTAGTGCATTTCATGAATCCCATAAATGTTATGGGAGGAAAAATATTTACGTTAAAACCAAGTGAATACTACATGATACAACTGAAATAACTCTCCTCTATCATTATTCTGACGCTATTTGTGTCCCTGAATTTTGGAACTGGCTTTGGGTTGCAGATGTTTTGTTATTTAAATAGCCATCTTGGTGAAAAACAGTGAATATTGCGATTTCGGGATATAGTCGCATATTCTCTTGAGCTTATTGTCGCGATAGAGGCGTATGTCCAGTGGTAACTTTGTTATCACATCACAGCAATTATTGTGTATACGCTTTGAGTTTGATCGAATTGCTAAAGTGATGAAGTGAATTCAATGATGAAGCTGATAAGAGACTCAATTTATTCTGAATCCCAAATTTCTCAGGAATAAGTTCCGCGTGAGACTACTGGTAGATCTCGTAGCTTACGGATGCAACCGCAAGTTGAAGCAATGAGACTAGCCATACAACGACCTCCGTAACGTATGCTTGCTATTTCTACGGAGAGTTTTGATCGGAGTAAAATTTAGTGATTTCTTCCTTCCTTACCAAATGATGGCCGATAGGGATCTTAATGGCCGTGATTGGGCTAATTTCTGTGCTTCTTATGAGGCTATTCAGTAAATTGTTCCACATAATGTTATTCTTCTATCAAGTGATGAAGCTCCCTTTATTTGTCAGGTTGAGTGAACAAACGTAACTTTCGGTGCTAGGCTCCAAACAATTCAAGACAAATCCATAAATGGGCTCTCCCTAATAATCGAGTTACTGTTTGGTCTGCTGTTTCGGATTTTGGGGTTTTAGGCTCATGCTCATACTTTTTTTAGGAGAATGGCAAAGCAATTACGGTAATTTCTGTCTGTTATGTGGATATGTTATGTAATTTCGTGAAGCCGAAACTCTACGATCATGGACTACGAGCTGTGTGGTTCCAACAAGATGGTACCACGGCCCACACAACGAGAATATGGATGTACTTGTTGAAAGACATGTTTCTGGATCGTCTGATCTCACTACAAGATGACATTAAATAGCTAGCACGTTCCTCAGGCCCATTATCTTGCGATTACTTTTTCTAGGGGATATGGAGTCACATATTTACAAGAATAGTCCACAAACAACTGAGAAACTAAAAATTGCGATCCTCTAAGAATAATTACGAGGGTACTAAGAAACTTCTTGGTGAGACTTCGAAATTAAATAGACAGCGAAGTAAATTTGAATGTGAAAAAACAAAATGCTATATATTGTTCTTTCAAACTGTGAAATAATATTTTCCATTACATCTACCATTGCTTTATTATTATTTATATTTGAAATAGAGGAGTTATTTCTACGCACCCTGTATAATAATGCTGCTGTATGATTTCTCACAGAAGCGGGTATTACAAGTCTCAAAGAAACTTCATCAATCAGTTATATATTTATTTAATCATCGTGAACATGGCAAATTAATATTATTATAGTTAATCTAAAATGACTTAAACTGGAGTAAATTCAGCAAATATAAATGAGATAAGTTATCATAAGAGTTAATACAAGTAGATGATCTTGAAAAGTATGTTCGATAAAGATATTTCAAATGAATCGAAATAAAATATAAATGTAAAAAAAAAAAAAAAAAAAGCTTCAACAAAAATTTACCAAGATAACTACGCCAAATTTTTCTAAACTGATCAAGAATTTCTCTTAAAGTTTATTAAAAAATACTAACGGTATGAATTTATTCAAGTTAATATGCTTCATTTATCAGTAATAAAAACTGCATTTTTATAGACTTATAAACTTACTGTTTGTAAAGTCATGAGATACAGAAATAAATTAAAGTTACGAATCTTTTTAAATGAAAATTATGTGAGTGGAAAATTCGCTATTTGCTTCAATGTTTTTATTTTTTGTAAGTATTGTGGAACGTTCTTCTCTGATTGAAATAATATAAAATAAATTACTATTACATTATCATCCATAAGACTTTACAAAAGTTGAGAACACTGTGTAAGCAAGTAAGAATGTGGGATAGAAAATGAAGACAATACGCCACATATTTTATTTGTCTTTTTAATAAAATCTTATATCAAATTTCTGAGAAACTGTTGGAAACAAATACAAAAAAGTAGAAAGGGTTGGAGCACAATATAAAAAAGTCCATCATTTGATAAGATCAAAGTAAAAATACACTGTGAGAGAATCTGAGACGTGAAAAGAAAGTCTGAAAATGAACAGTTGTTTTTTTTCTTCCTTCACCTCCAATGGCTCATGCTTCAGTGTATATTGGCACAGCAAAAAAGAAAATCACAAAATTGTTTTTCTAATAAAATTCACTCAGCTGTATTATTTTGAAGCAAAATTATGGAAGTACGTACTTTAAGTGATTTTTTTATTCTCATATTTATTTCTTAACAAAATAAAACCCAAATTTTTATTGCCTCCATAAAGAGTACTTGCAAATTTGTTTCAATTATTTTTGATAGTCAACTGCATTTTTTTTTTGACTAAACACGTAAGAAAACTACAAAAAGAACTACACTTAATATGTTATGTAAATTATTTTACACAGAATCCAATGGAGAAAATATTTATATTGAAAACAAGGATTAGATTTAGAATCAAAAATAATTTTCGAAAATAGTATTTAGAATTTCCACAAAGATTAATAACCAAAAATTACTGATATTTCTTCTAAGAACTTTTAATTGGAAAGCAATATGTAATGATAAATAGATCTGAGCCTCATATTTTAAAATAAATTTCTGTTGAGTTATGATTAACATGCAACATAATTAAAAACAATTTTATCAATAAAATTACATATAAAATAATTACATTAATGAAAGAAAACGTCTTTAAATTTCAAATGAATATGAAAGGTTTATAACGATATTAGATAAATATTGTAACAAAATACAAAGCAGAGCATTATAATGTTACCATATTATTTATAACATAAAAAATATGTAAAGGTCTTCATTATTTACAAAGATACCATCATATAACATTTAACACATTTTTTTTCATTTCCCTAAGTAATTTTAAGAATTTGTAGCTTTTAGAACATTAATTATATTGCGAAAAAATTATTTAAGTCTTTTCAAGATGTAAAAAAAAAATGACTGTCGTTGTTAAATCAATGGGTATCATCTTTTTGTTTGTAGTTAAAAATTGGAAGCAAAATGTGCAATAATTAAATAAAAAGCTATTTATGTAAGCATCCATTTTATGCAAAATATTAAACTTCTTTATAATATATCACTTTCTTGGATTTCATAAGAAAGCGCATGATTTTTAAAATAATTGTCTTAAATCTGTTTTTATTCATAAGCATATGATATTAATCAATAAATTTTTAATCAATTTTCGCTTAATTAACAAAATTTCTTGTGCCAAAGTTTGGAGGGACTTCTTTTTAAAATATTAATTGTTTCTATTTTTGTCATAAAATTCATTTATTTTTAGTTATCAGACATTTTTTGTACTTCTCTGAATTGTTTCATCTCGTTAATATCAATATTTATTATAATATTCACACTATAATAAATATTTCCCCCAAAAGTCACTCTCGAGTCAATCAAAATATCTATGAGGCAAAACGTAGACTACCAACATTCTACATAGACTCATATAACACAATCCAATTACATGTCGATTAACAATTGTTCCTAAAAACATAAAGTGAGTTTAAAGAAATCCCCAGTAATCGTTGAAATCTCGACGTCTTTGTAAAAATGCATTTTGGGATGTTATTGAAAAAAAGTAAATCAATAGCAAGATTTCTGCCCTGTTGCAGAAAGGAAAAGCTTTACTGCTATTTCTCTTGCTTACGCCAGTAATATGCTGAACCATTTACATCAACCACAGACGGAATTTTTTGTCTCCTTAAGATAAAATTCATACACTTGATACCCTAAGTGATGTATCTTGGATAAGCACGCTATTTAGTATGTTATTTTTAATGGCGTAGTATTGCATTCATTAGAAAATATATTTTATTTGTGTATTCTCTATCTTCAGTATATTTAATTACAAGGATGGTGATTTAACAGAAAATTTTATACAACGCTATATAATTAAAAATGCAGCTGTTCAGTCAGCAGTCTCTTTTTGTATTAAACCAGAAAAGTTTATTGTAAAGCTACAAGATGGCACTTTTCTTTGTAGTGGTTTGTTGTAAAGCCACAAGGTGGTACAAGAGCCTCTTTGGACTAGGGGAGAATTCTTAGCTTTTAGAATTGGAATGGATGTGCAACGAAAAGATCGTTGATTCGACCAGAGATGCGAGTTCCAAAAAATTTGGAAATGATAAATATTAATTTTTTTTAATGTCGGTCTTAGTTAATTGAGTGAAATTTAATAACTTGAAGTAGTAGCAGCAGCTACATGACATAAAATAATTGACTAATTGGGGTAACTTTTTGAGTCTCCTGGTAGAGAGATCATAAAAGTTTAACCATGTTCAACAAATATTGTAGAATCATCATTACTTATTTCTTGGCTAAGCATTTAATCTTCTCATTTTAATACCATAAATTATTGAATGCAATATTTCTATGATTTCTACATGTGAAAATATGAACATGAAATGAAATGAATGTTCAACCAATCCATTTATCCAATTAATTTACGACATATTTACTTTAATCTAGAAATATGAAGCATTTAAAAATATTAGGAAATAAAGAAATTTAATCTTTGTTTTTCAGTATGGGACGTCAAAAATGATAGTATTTTACAAATGTTATGACATAAATATATGTTGTAACATTCAAACAATATTTTAATTGTTAATACCAGCTTTCAAATATAAAGGATATTCAAAGAGCCTTTACTTTAAGTAATGCTGAAAAAAAATTACGGAGAAGTGCTTAATTTATACGTATCTGGTTTATACAAAGATAAATGAAAATAAAAATTCGAATTCAGGAAAACAAACTGAATGTAAACAAGAAACTATCCTTAATTCTAAAAACTAAAGTGAAATAAAGCCTAATTGGATGTGCTAAGGACTAATATAAAATCAATTGTATTTTTCACAAATTTTAAGAGAAACTTCTTCAAAATCCATTAATGGATTCTCCAATCCAGAAACATTTTCAAAAAATAATCGATTACAAAACTAGAAATTTACACTTCACTTAAAACGAATACTTTTTTAAATCAATAAGAACAGTTCCTAAATTGATTATTGTTTATGACAGTAATTTTCTATGCTTACAAAAAAATATTCCTTTTAAGATAACAACCACTTTGTTAATATTTCAACTTCATTTTCTTAAGGAATATTTAAAAATACAATCAATATTTTTATTTTCTTCTCTACATTTGAAATTAAATTAAACTATGAATAACAACTGAATGTTTTGAGGAAAGGAAAGTACTTTATAAAGGAAAATACTTTAGCTTTTTAAGTTTTTATTATATGTAAAAAACATATAATAAAACTTAAAATCTTAAATTTATTACACAACAACTGTTATAGACAGGAGTTCTGATTCCTCTTAAATATATATATATATATATATATATATATATATATATTAGCTTATCTTACATTCCCCTAATTTGGTAGTACTTTCATTTTATTAGTGATGATATTTTTGTTTACCTCTTGTGGATATATTTTTATTTTGCCATTTTTTCCATTACTATTTACATATGATTCTTTTATTTTTTAAAAGTTATTTTTTCAAAGTCTTTTCAAACTTTTATCAATTATATTTACAATTTTTTTCAAAATAGGCAATGATTTTACATACATTCTATAGCCTTTTAGAACTTATGTTTACAAAATAATATAAGAAACCTTTCTCCATTGACTGTTTTAATTTTTAATTGTAGCTTCCAAATATTTTGTAATTTTGTGCTTAAAAAACACAAAATTACAAAATATTTGGAATTTTGAAATTACCAAAAATTTGGAATTTGGAATATTTATAATATAATTTTTTTTTTTTTTGCTTCTCGATAATACTTAATAGTTTTTTTTACATTGTAACGTATTACAAACAAATACAGTCAGGCTAGAGAGATCTATTAAATTTTATTTAACCCCTAAACTTGCACCATCATACATACACTACAATCCCGTTTCATTTCCTCTACGTTCTTCACTCTCTTACCTAGGTGCGCGCGCATCTCAGTTACTCTGAGTCTCATTGGGTAACTTCTCCTTGGCTACAAACTCCTCCTTCCTCAGAAGAGTACTTTTTCTGTGTGAAGGAAAAGTTCTGTTCTATGAAGTTCACTAAAATGTTTAGATGTTAGTAGAAGATGACACCATACGATTCAGACGACACAGAACGGATTAGATAACACACAGTATGATTTAGATAACAGAGTACGATTTCCCTCTGGTCAAAATTAAACAGTATATCACACTAACACTAAAAAATTCAAAGAAATAATAATCACAGGTTATCTTATTCAAATATATATATATATATATATATATATATATATATATATATATATACTACATTTCTATTTAATTAATAACATCTTCACAATAACTCAAATAGTACTGCTTCGGTCAATATTCATTATAACATCACTTCTACTAGAATTATATAAAATATGAAACAAACACCTTCTTGACTATGGTTTTCAAGACAAAATTAAAAAAATCATTCACATACATCTTTTCATTAAGTTAAAACTGTAAGGTAGTTCAAACCACATAAGGTATTCTCAGAAGTAATACTCCCATAAATCTATTACAATTTCTTTACTCTATTAACATCAAATATTGTCACACAATAATACAGATAACGCTTCAAGCACAGAGACTATGTCCTCTAAGTTGTAGGCTACTTCTTCAGCTCTTTTTGGCATTAGAGTTTTGAGAATCACAAATTATGTGAGATGATCAGGTAATTACATAATATATTTGCATTTTCTATTCAGGTTGAGACTGAAAGTTAATTAGATCTACCTTACAACGGAAATTAAATTCGGAAAAAATCATAGGTTTCACAACATTGCCTTTTTCAATACCTTTCTGTTTTTTTCTGTCAAATTCACAAAGGTAGAAATACAGTTCAATATCATGATGTGTAACATTTTAGTATTTGGTTGAAAGTTTTTTCAATATTCTGTCACGTCCTCCGCGTCCAACAGCCAAATGAGCTTCATGAAGTACGTGAAATAAGTCTGAGTCTTTGACATATTACTGCATAGTACTGACGCCTTCTTTAACAGGATAAATGAGTTTACTTTTGTTTTCCACAATCACCATATCTTAGCAATTCAGCAACCAATAGTCCCTGGGTTCCTTCTTTATAGTCATTTTGGCATTTTGTACATCATTTATCAACTTCGGGGAAGTAGGTTCGGTTAGGAAAATATTGTTCTTTTGAAACATTAACTCGAATTTTGGACAGTTCATCACTGAGTTGTTGTTTCATATTTATAGATTTATGTTTTTTTCATTTTATAAACAATAGCTGTATTGTTGGGAATCCTTCTCCAACTTTACAGTTTGCTCCTTCATTTTCATGGAGCACAGTAAAAGCCTTGTTTTTTGTGTAACAAATTTAAGTAAAATTGTGTAGTTTGACACTCCCGAACAAATCCCAAGGTGTAAGTGATTAATTCTAAGTCTGAGGCGCGCTTTAAAAGTCACGTACCGTATCACGCGATATTCGAAATGAATCGGAGATTAATTTCACATTTTTCCGGTTTCTCATTTGGCATTCTTTTGAATGACTAGGAAACGTGTGAAGTACAAATGATTTCATACATTGCCGGCTAGTTTTGGGCATTATATACAATGCCTAGACATTCTATAGAATGTCGAATTTCAAACTTTGCCTGATAACGTATACATTTATAATTATATATGTTACAAGCATTCTTTTGACAACGCTATTTTAGCTCAGTTGCCAAGGTGATCTTAATGAGAATTTTTTTTCCTTAGTTATACTTCAGTTTAATAAATATGATACAAAGAAGTGTAAAAAAAAATTATTACTATGATGAAACCCTTTTTAATTTCTCTGTATTATTGAATGAATGACATTAAATTTGTTTTTAAGTAACACACACACACACACACACACACATATATATATATATATATATATAAATATATTTATATAACAAGAGGGTTATTAAAAAAGGTTCTTGTATTTGAAGACATATTGTATCATTATGGTGAATTTCTTAGGTGCTGACATCTGTTAAACATAGCCAAAACAAATTTGACATTGATTTATAAGTTAGTCATGATTTGGTTGTCATTTGCTACTCAAACCAAAATTTACTCAGCGCTAGTGTCCCTCAACGTCTATCCTTAACATTTCCCTTTGCTTATATACTCTCTTATCTAGCTCATTTCACTTTATTTCTACCTGTCTCTGTCATAGTAATCACGTTTCATTTGGGTTGGGAAGAAATGGTTTGTTTCTTACAATAAATCTCAAAAAATCACGAATAGCCAAACGTCACATATTTAAAAACATAAAATTTTACAGCAACAATTTTAACATCTTCATAAGAAGTAACCAGTTTCAAATTAAAATTTACTGTTTATTTTCTTAATGATAAATATGTTTATATTATCTGAGAGTTAATTTCATTTGAACTTGAAGTACACATTAAAAGGTTCTTTTTAGAATTGCAAGATTTAATTCAAGCTTGACAAAATTTCAAACAAATCTAAACATGATAATTTCTTATATAATCTGTATGTGTATTTGTGTTCTCAAACCAATAAAATACTTAAAATTCCGATACGCACCACATTGCATTTAGTGTAAAGATGAGTTTTATATTTTAATCAGCTTTGTTGTCTTAACCGTTGCAGTGGGGCTTAATATTAATTTAACACTGTTTAAATTTACGTAAATTGACATCATCGAACCGATCTGCACAAAAAAAAAATTAAAAGAAATTTTGTTACTCTAAAGTGCTAATTTATTTTTCATGGTAAATTGTTATCCGAGCTATTATCATACATAACACGTTACATCAAACATGGTATTGGCTTATTTTAAAGCGAAAATCATCCCCTATTTATTATGTAAAGTATTGTGAAGATTTTAATGATAGACTTATTCTGAAGATATGAAAATATATATACAATTAGAGAGAATGAATACATAGTAGTTACGATTATTTTCATCCGTGAAAAAATTATGAATCGAATTAGAATACTTGGAGCTGACAATACAATGCAATTATTATTAAATGAGAGAATTTATTTTGAGGTAAGCTAAGAGGTAAATCAATTACCTATACCAGTATTATGTAGATCTGAATATTACAAATTGTTCCATTCAATCCAGTTTCCAACAGATTTACCTACAAACATTCGAATTATATCCATATATTGTATAGCTATATGAATGGCATTGTGTCCTAGTGTAGCTATAAACATAGTGTATTGACCGCTTATAAATCAAATGGGTTACTTTTGATTTTGCATTCACTTACTTTTCAGTTTTAAGGCTCCTAAATAAATCATAATCCTTTTTTACATTTTAATATATTTCTGTAAATGTGAGGGTAATATGACTAATTGGAGAAAATATTTTTGGCCATCAGGTTATTAAATAAATTATTTCAAAAGTTAATCTAATTAACTTTATTCTGTCTCTTGAAAGCAATAGGCTGTAATATTTCAAAACAAAAGAAGAACTAGGTTCGGATACAAAGGGTAATTTATCTTAATCTTACTATGAATCTAATATAATTTAATTACCTAAGAAATAGAAATAAGTACTTGATTATAACTATCAGTCGTTGAATGTTGTTTTAACACTGAAGCTTACTTTAATCAAATGAGAGAGGGATACCTATAAAATATTTTAAAAATCACATAAAATGTCATTTTAAAAAACTAAATGTTAGTTAGGGTTTCACAATTCATTATTTCAAAATTTGTTATCTTCATCAGAAAAGTGATACTTATAATGTAAACAGTAAATTGAATTAATCTATAACAGGTCAATGTTCTTAATTGAAACATCAAATTAAAAACTTATTAAAAATCAAGTTTGATCAATATCAACATGAAAAAACTAGCAGATATAGCTAAAAGATTTCCAGAATTTTTGAAAAAGAAGATAGATTTTTTTCATTAATAAGGAAATATGCAGAAAATTATAAAATAAAATCATTTTCAACATTTTTTACAAAGCAGAATAAAAAAAATCACATAAATATGAAAAAAGCATTCATTGCTTTAAAATTCTGATTGGTATACTTACAATAGCTTTAATTATTTAAAAAAGACATCAAATTTGGTAATATCTATCAGAAACTTACGAGGGGTAATTTATTAAGCTATCCTGTTCTCAAATGGGAACATTTACATGTCGCTACTGTGCAAATGCGACATAATTTCCTGTACTGGAAGTTTTTGTTGAACATTGAAAGAAATAAGAACCCTTTCCTTTTTCCAGGAAGGAAAACGGAAATTCTATAATTGTTTGGAAAGGAAACCCTTTTTCCTGAGAGACAGAGCAGCTTAATTTTGTCAAAAAATATTCCAATATTATTAGTAGTCTAGTGTGTTGACTACTAATAATATTGTTTTACCCAGATTTTGTTTTGAAAGATATTAAGTGTGATTTTGTCAATTAACTAACTTAACATGGAGAACATTTATAAGACTCTTAAGACAGTTACGGAATATTTAAAGACTCTCTTAAGGACATTGATGTATCTGAAGTTTGAGGAACTCGAAATTTATCAGCTTCCTCCTAATGAAACAGATCGTGTCTTAGAAGAAGAGGATTTTAATGATATCCTCTGTCATGTCGCACCAGCAAATGCTTGTGAATACTGTAATATTTTGATTAATAAAATGCTAATAAAGTTAATAGTTTGGAAGATCACGTTTTAAGATCGGCTTCGTGTGAACAAAGAAATAAATGAAAGAAACGTAATTGGTCTAGAATTAAGAATTATAATTGTTCTACACCCAAAAGGTAAAACGTGGCTTGGAAAAATATTCTTATCAAAAGTGAACCAACAGAGCAAATTGCTATTAAATTTCCAGAAGTAATGGAAGTAGGATCTAGTTCTCTTTGACATTTTTTTTCCAAATTATTTACCCAGGAATATTTAAGTTATCAGGCCAAAATTACATCAACATATGATGTATAAAATGGATTTATCCAGATACGGTTTGGTTGGTGTCATTAACTTTGCACTAGGAGCAACACGAAGGCTGAGGGAAAGGACCTCGTAAATTTGAGCCTCGGTCAAGTAACGAGGAAGACACTTCAGTTAGCATCTACTCTCCTGACTTTCACACTAAGCCAATGGGAGTATTTTGAGCCTTGACAGATTTGAGGTGCTGCATGGCTGGTGTTTAGTAGTATCACGGGTTCGAATAAATGACTGAACGAAAACCACCACTCACGAGTTTGCGACCATGACCACTATACTGGGACGCTATAGTCATAGTATATTTGTCATGGTCGCGGGGAAGGTATGGCTCGGGATAGACTTGGAAGATATAGCTCGGGATAGACTTGGAAGATATGGCTCAGTGTTTTGGGTTACTTCTAATAAGTAATATCACCAAGCACCTACTGAAAATTATTATTGGAGTATTTGAGAAGACATAACTAACCTCGTTACCTCTATTGTCATGCCAAGAAAAAAAATTCAGGGTCAAAAGAGATTTTATTCGATGGATAATGCTTTATTGCAACCCGACCAGAAGGATGAAATCCAAACAATGTATGATGAACAGAATAAACAATTAATACAGTTTGCTATTTCACATTCCGCTTAGCATTGACGAATTAATACTTTCGTATTTTTGCCACAATTCGCATCAAATTTTTATTTGCGAAAACCAATTAGCATTGGATTTAAAATGTGGATGATTTGCATTAATATTGGTTTATTCACATAAAATAAAAATTTATGTATCAAAACAGCCATATGAATTAGCTCCTCTTGATGTTATGTTTGTAAATATTATTTTAACAATATTTTTGAACACTCTTCAAGCAGAAATATTAATGAGGATTTTTTCTAATTATGATCTTTCGAAAGATCTTATAAACAGAAATATTAAAGCTTTTTAATCTATCCTAGGTATGGTATTCAAAAATGTCTTTCGGTTCTTTCAAAAGACGTCGAAAAACTAGAAGACGTTAGATTTGATTACAAATATGATGGAGAAATATTTTTTTTTATATTATGGGATTTACTCGATTAAACATTTATGTAGTGTGATTTTCTTTAAATTATTGTACTCATCTCCCAGTGCGGTTGACAAAAATGCATTCATTGTATAAAGATACATGAAAAAACAGGATACTCGAAAGCTAAATTTAATATATAAATATAATACTGGAATCAGTGGAGTTGACTTGTTCGATAGAATGCTAAGTAGCTTCTGTTCAACGCTTCGCAATAAGAAATGGTGATAAAATTTATTTGTCAATGTATTAAATATGCATATTGCCTTTGGGTGTTTTTTATATGCAGAAACTCATGAAAAAATGTCTAAGCTGACTCATCTAAGTTTCGCCAAGAGGTTAAAATCTCTTCTCTAAGAAATGCACTAAGAAATAATGAATCTCAGCCAGAACTCAAAGTTCAACGTCATACATCATAGATGGGACGGTCACTCTTGGTATAAATAACCCTAAGTAAATATACAAAGTGGATACTATTTGCAAAATTTTCTTACAAGGAATGCAAGAAAAAATTACATCTGAAATGCGTTCCCCTGCACCATTGAATAAATGAATTAACTTATATATATTTTTAAATATTCATTAAGTAAAAAAAAAGTTGTTTTCACTTAAATATATAACTTTTGACTAGATTTACGTCTGTGCTTAAATTTATTAAAATATTTCATCATTCCGACTAAAGTGCTTTTTTATTCTTTAATCTACTAATCACTATAATACATTTTTGAATCTAATATAAAAGCATAGTCAGAAGTGGCCAATGCACCCAATCGCGAAAGACCAGTATATATATATATATATATATATATATATATATATATATAATATAAACTGCTGTTTGTAGTAAACACACATGAAGGAATCATCAGAATCAAATGAAATTCGCAGCAAAATGTCAATTATAGGATATTATGCAAATTCATCAAAGTTTCAGAGCCATCGCGTTGCAGAGGAAGGCGCGCAGCGCCCTCTGAATTGATGCTGAAAGGCATAAATAAAAAAGTCTATGATTATTTGTTAGTGGCAAACGTTTAGTGAGACCTGAGTATGCCTCCACGACGGAAGAATAAGAAATTCAAGCAACTTACGGAGTTTGAACGAGGGAGGATAATCGGCCTTCGAGAAGGAGGATTTTCCTATCGCGCAATAGCAGCTCGTATGCAGCGGAACAGTTCCACAGTGATGCGAGTTTGGAAGCAGTGGACCGACGAGCACCGAACAACTCGAAAAACAGGCACTGGACGACAGAAGGTGACGTCAGAGCGCGATCATCGACACCTGCTCCGCATGGCGGTGAATGATCGCACAGCTTCCTCCAGGCAGCTGGCAGCACGTTGGTCTACTGCTACAGGTGTACAATTGTCGGCTTCGTCAATTCGTCGTCGTCTGCTGCGCCGTGGATTGCGTGCAAGGGTGCCTTTATACAGGATTCCCCTCACGGCGAATCATCGACGGCTGCGTCGGCAGTGGGCTCTTGAGCACAGAGACAGGCGAGCTGATTGGCACCAAGTTGTCTTTTCAGATGAATCACGCTTCAATTTGTGGACCCACGATGGCCGTGTTCGTGTTAGACGTTATGCCGGTCAACGCTGCCTTCCTGAGTGTATTATTGAACGACATAGTGGTCGAACACCCGGAGTTATGGTCTGGGGTGCGATTTCGTATCATGGACGATCCAATTTGATACGAATTGAGGGTAATCTCAAAAGCAACAGGTACGTCCGTGAAGTGCTACAGCCCGAAGTCGTTCCTTTCCTTCAAGGCATCCCTGGAGCTATCTTTCAGCAGGATAATGCACGCCCACATGTTGCGCGGACTGTTCGAGACTTCTGTTCAGCACAACGCATGCAACTTCTTCCTTGGCCTGCTTATTCACCGGATATGTCGCCTATTGAGCACGTGTGGGATATGGTTGGTCGGCGTCTCGCTCGTGATCCGCGTCCTGCAGTTTCCAAAGACGAACTTTGGTTGCGCATACAAGCGATATGGAATTCTCTTCCTCAAGCAGATATTCAACATCTGTTTGACTCCATGCCACGTCGTATAGCAGCACTTATTGCAGCGCATGGTGGCTGCACCAAATACTGATTTCGGACGCTTAATTTGTTTCTTTTGTTTTGAAAATTTCATCATTTATTTGTATCAGTACAAGTCGTTTCTGCATTAAATTTCATTTGATTCTGATGATTCTTTCATGGTGTTGCATTTTCTACAAACAGCAGTATATATATATGATATTATTTTTAGCATTATACAATATGTTGAAAACAACACAAAATAAGAAATCTTTAAACGACTATGTTCCTTTAGAATTTGCATTTCTCACAATCGTATAGATCATTATCTTAAGTTGTCTAAATATTTTTTCTTTAATATTAATTTAAATTTTCTTTCAAAACTGTAAGAAGCATTTATCAAGTTTCTGAAATCATACAATAGTACATTTTAATTTTAGAGTGATAGTCAATAACACGAGATTTTATATATAGTACATTGCTAATATGATTTTATTCTGCAAAAATTGTAATATGGATCAGGAAATATATTTTATCCATAAATATGTACTACCTTTTTTAAATTGAACTCATTCTATATTTTCCCATAATGTTGCACTGCACTACTATTTCGAGAAAGCACTACTATTCCTATCAAAGGCTATTTATTTTATTTTTCATGTTTCATAGAACGTTACGTTCATCATCCTAGATGCCTACCAACCAAGATCTCTAACTGCCTCCTGGGAAATGAATCAGGCTTTGAGAATCGGAGAACAGGTGACGCATTTTAGACAGAATAACCGTCTGAACTGTGAACTGATCCAAATATCTTGTTTCAGACTAAAAGTAAGGTTCTGAAAATGGCAGACAAATCGATTTTCGATTTATGTGGAATGTAAGGTTAGTGTTTAGAGATCAATCTCTAGAATTGTTCATTGCTTCGGGTTTTTTCTTTTTATAGTATAAATATCATCGCAGATATTGTTGCGATACATTACACATCGGTGGCTTAGATAAAAAGTTCATAAATTACCAAGTTTTGAACATATATCTCATTGCTTTACAATTTATAATTTCTCCATTCCTTCATTGTATTTCATTGTTCAGCAATTAAATCTTTCTGTCGTTTTTCTATTTAAATTTTGTCATGCAAATTTCGTATTTTAATATATAAGCAACAAATTGACAATGTTTTTGCTAAGCTCTATAACATGTTTCATATTTCCCACTGATTCATTTACATTTTCAAACAGAACACATTCGATCTCTTATATTATTACTAAATATTAAAATTTGTAACATTTCTTTAATTTTTAGTAATAAAGTATAACTGTCATAGACCATTTTATAACGTTTTTCTGAATTTCACTTGGTGTGTGTGTGTGTGTGTGAGTGTGTGTGTCATCAAATTTTCGATCGCTAATTTAACCAACTTCCCATCAAGCTAGAGCTTTGAAATTTTAGGAATCGTTCGTACTCGCCTAACAATGCAATATTTAGACGTTTGCGACAAGTTTTAACTAATATTTCAATAATTTTAATAAGTCAAAATATTCTTCCCTCTCGGCGCTTTTAAGACTGAGGGAAAAATTTCTTTCCCCCTCTGGGAGCACCGGGCACTCCCCGCACCGCATGAGGTATCGTAAACATTTTGTACTCACAAAGGGGAGATACTATCTCTCCTTTACTATCTCCGAGATAGTAAGGGTTGCTGACTTTTAGTAATCATTCGCAAGAAAGAAAGTTTCCAATATTTGGCGCCATGTCTTATCACAATAATTTTTTCTGAATTCTGGTTCCCATTCTTTTTTTAATAGAATGACTTACAAACTTTCAAATGCATGTTTTGATTTTATGAGTATTATGAATGTTTTAATACTCTTACAAATGTCTCTTTTTAAGTGAATTTTAAAGTTAAAAATAACTAACAGTTTTAACTAATATTTCAATAATTTTCTCTAATAAACTTTGCCACCATATAAAAAAGTTGTTTTTAAAAACGTTGGTTTTTATATCGAATTATTTAAAAATTAATTTAATATATTCTAACATGCAGAATTGGGGATTTTGAGCAAATATTTCGAAAAAATGAGAAATTTACCAATTGACGGATAGTACGGTAAGAATCATTTTGCCTGATTATAGAACACTTTAACAAAATTACTATTTTGTTAGTAGGCTTCAAATTTATGATCGGAAATAGTAATAATATTTGTTTTTCTTCAAAATAATTTCAAAACTGTTTATCTAGTTAAAATTTCAAAATGACATGTCATAAAATTGTGAGTAAAAGTATGAATAAAAAAGTTGTAACTTGTTTCTTTTGAAAAAATCAGCACTTTAGCACGATTAAATAATTTTCTGAAAATAAATTCCTTATGATGTTAAATAAGGATACTAAAACTGTTTTATTCATCTGTATACTAAATAATATATTACGCATTTTTATAAAATATTAATTCATGTAATGCTTTTGTAAGCCTTCGTGCTACCTTTCAAAAACTTTTCATTGGTTAATAGTATTAAATCGGCTCTCTGAATACAATGCATTGGGTTAAAAATATGGTATCAGATATTACTATCAAGATGATTTAAAAAAAAGTAAGAATATCTTAACTTCAAGATAAAAAATTATTATAAAAATAAAGTTTTAAATTAAGGTATTAAAAATAATAAAAACCCAAAGCTGTCCTGCTTCTTCAATCGAGTATATCTTGCAGAATACGGCTATTATGTTTAATTTTCTTTTAAAGGGGGTAAAATATTTCCTTTATTAAAATATATTAAAGATTATTGGAAATAATTGCGTTCTTTATTTTTATGAGTGATTTAAGCATAAGCACCCCCATAAATACGAATTTTTGAAAATTAATATATTAAAGTGTGAAAAGGTGCTTTCTTTATTAGGTTCTTTAAAATGTCATATATCTGATTAAAACTAAGCAGTATAATATATTTTTACTAAAACAAGAAACTTTTAAATTATTCTACTTTTAAATGTGTAATAAGGTTTGTTAATAATTCCTACACCTTATTGATTCTAAAAATAAAATTTCAGTTATTATTCCATTTGTCCTAGAGTATTGTTTTAAATTACTAATGATTTGAACATGAAATATTGGATGTTACTTAAAAAGTTTTTTTTATAAAATAAAAATTACATAAACCTATTTTAGGCATAAAATTTTTAAAAAAAATAGAAGGATGAGGTTTGACTTTTGAATAAAGTTAGCAATTACATAATTTGAAAAATTCGGAGATTGCTTAACTTTACATTATATCGAAAACATTGCTGCTCAGATGTATAAAAATAAATTTAAATTAAATAAGTTTTAGTATATATATATATATATATATATATATATATATATGAACATTACTTAATATATTTCAATAAATCATAAGAATAAACATTTTCAATGAAGCTAAAAATCAAAGAATTTTCTAATTTAAATGTACCACGGGCATATTATATTAATCAGAAACCTAATTTTTGTACAAATATGATAGATTACTTAGATAAAACACATGCCGGCATTTAACACAATATCATATTAATTTAAGAAATGCTTAATTATAAAAAAATATTTACCCATGTCTATTAAATCAAGGAAAATTTACAAATAAATAAATATATTTGTATATAAATAACAAAATTGTTTGTTATTTCAAATAATTTAATTGGATTTAATGCATGTCTTTTGAAATGGATTCTGTAAAAATCTCACACGCAAGTGTAAACATTTTTTAACAATATCCGATAACCAAACTATTTTAAATTAACTATCATACATATTTTTATTTACAATTTTATGATCTAAAATCATGGATGTTAATAAGTAGAGACATAATTGGTAAGTAGAAGAAGAAATGAAAAATAATTTAAATTAATCTGATGTTTTGTTAGAACTACTGATCTATTTTCTGTACACATTACTTATTAAACGCAAAAGCTGGAAATTGATTAAATTTAAGACAAATTTTTATAATTATACATAAAATAAATTCTCATGAAGATTGTCTTTTCTTTATAATTCTTCCAGTTCAAGTGAATATAAAAAAATGACATCATGTTAACAATCGACAGGTGATAATACTTTCAAATGACGGTTCTAAGGCTACATGGATGCCTGTTTCACAATCTCCCAATTGTTAATCTGCTATCGTTTCAGACAAACTTCAGACGAAGCTATCTATTCTAACAAACGTAATGAAAGTTCGAGTGAAATACTAATTTGATTAATTCAGGAAAAGTTTCAAAAGATAATTTGATGGTGATTTTCGCATTGTTGAATCATAATTAAATATTTTAATTGGAACATAACGGAATTTTGTCCAATTTATTTTGCTTACAATCTAATTAAAGTGATATTTCGGAATTAAATCAATCAGATATTGCAAAGAGGGCAATTAAAAATATAAACGAATTTATTTTTTTAAGATTTGAGTTGTTATATCTCTTTTTGTTAACGATAAAAACAGATATAGCTTTCCAATTAAAATTAAACTTCCAATCCATCCGAAGTTCCTAATTCAAATGCCTTTTTTGTGTAAGAGAATATTTATATTAATAAGGGTTTCAATCCTAGAAAATTTCCACTTAGCCAAGAACTATATTTGAAAGTAAAGAAAACATTATTTTGATTGAAATGGCATGGAAAGAAGAATGAATATTTATGAAGAATGAATTCATGACCTAAAATATTACAAAACCAAAATTGATTACTGATGAAATAACCAAAAACACACGCATCACTCTCTCTAATAAAAGGATAAATATAACAAATAATCATGCAAGAAAGGCTCAAAAATAATGCATGGTAACAATGACTTAACTTAAAACAAATGTGAGATTAATGGAATATTTACGAGTATTATGGTTTGGTTGGTTAGTTTTATTAACGTAGCCTTAGAAGCAACAAGAAGGCTGATTGCAACGGACCTCGTAATTTTGAACTTCTTAGTCAATTAATACTCAATCAAATGATGAGAACAACTGAGCTGTCTACCCCTCTCCCAACATCCACACCACGCCAACGGGATGACTTAAGGCCCAGACAGATTTAACGGCATCAGACTCGGATACACGACAGGTCTTTAGTGGCGTCAAGTCTGGAACCTACGACTCGACGAAAACTGCCTCCATCTAATCCGCTACTATGACCACTATGCTACCGGGGCCACACGAGTATCATATATTCCAAACTTTCACAAATTATTTGTAATATGATTGCCATTGGGCATTGCACCTACTACTAGAATTTGACCTCTTTTGAACGTCTAGTTGCAAAATATACAGATCGTAAATAACAAATTGAAATATAATATTCAGAATCTAAGCTAAGAGTATTCTGTTCTACGCTAATAGTATTCTTTGCCTGGCCGGGCCAGCAAACATCTTCTTGAAAACTTTTTCTACTAATTAATAGCATTATATATTGGCATCTATAACGTTTACATTTTTCACAATACTTTTCTATAAAACAAATTCACAATGTGATACATTTAGTAAAAATATAGTATCAAAGTTACTATGAATTTCTTAACTATACAATAGAATTTTGTGGCAGGAAATAATTCCCTTGCGCTCTCTTTCCCTAAGTCACGGAATACAATTAAATCAGATTCATTCTTTTGCATTAGCCTTTTCTAATTCCCAATGGATA
Source organism: Nephila pilipes (assembly GCA_019974015.1). Classification (NCBI taxonomy): domain Eukaryota; kingdom Metazoa; phylum Arthropoda; class Arachnida; order Araneae; family Nephilidae; genus Nephila; species Nephila pilipes. Next base: position 83,549 of record BMAW01050936.1, on the reverse strand, counting down.
TGAATTAAAGAAGTTAATTTGATTGTATATCTTGATAATGTTGATATAAATTGATTGCATTGTTACATTTTGGGAAATAGAAGATACGATCCTTTTGTTGATGACTCAATAACGAGAACTCACTCTTTTAATAGAATTTACATCGTTGGAATCTTGTTGTAATAGAATACACTTTGGTATTATTTCAAATCTTATATAAAATGTTATGGTTAAATTAATGATGAAATATTTCGGATTTAATGCTATGAAACATTGATTCATATTTTACCTTGCATTAATCGTTTTTCATTGCGGATTTCAGGAAGAGTTTCAAGGCTTTTTTTCCCCAAACATTAAATGCATAAGTATAAGAAAGGGTACATTAATATATATATATATATATATATATATATTGATTTTTTGTCATTTTTTTATATGAAATTTAAAAGTAAGAAATCATATTTGTCTGCAAGATGGCAAATAATTATTTTGAAAAAAAAGTTTAAGAAATCTAGAAATGATACCCAAAATGGATATTAACAACAAAAAGCTGATTAATAAAAATGTTAAATAATTTATTTCGAGAAATATAACATTGTGATCAGTGTTACATTTTAAGAATCGATGGATCCTTACCCTTACAAAAGCCATCAAACTTGATATGCAACATTACTTCATTTTCATGAAAAGCTTCTGAGCCACTACTTCTATTACTCTATTTTAAAACTGTTTAAAGTTTATTTTAATGCCAGAAAATTCCTTCTGCACGCATTAATTTCTTACCGTTACAGACAATAGAAAATGCTTAGGCACGGAAAAAGAGAGAATGCATCAGGTCTCCTGTATCTCCTGCTTAGCTTAGCTGCACTGTTCCAATTGAAATCTTTAATTATGCTCCAAGAAAATTGAGAAATGAATCTAAACTCATCTACTCTTATTTTTTCAGCTCCAGTTGACTTGCCGCGAATTATAAAATTCTTTTAACTCGAGTTGATCAAACAATGTGTCAATCAACTTTGTTTTTCACTGAATACAGATAATGGAAATAACTAAATAAACCTTGAGTTTGCCTGCGTTCTTGTCATACTTGCAAATTTTTAAGAGGAGTTTGAAGCCAGCATTGGATAGATGATCGACGTTTCTCACATTCAACTAATGACCAATGAAGCAAAATGTGCTCTTTTTTTGTTCAGTGTCGCATACATATGCCAACGATCCACTCATTCTTCTTGAAAAATTCAGGAACCAGAAAGCCAGTTGACGAAAATAATGACAATTATTTAGATTACTAATAAGTTTCTGTCAGAGCAAAGTTTTTCCCAATATCAAGAAAGCAGTTTAAATGACCAATATCGCTATTTATGATCTAGTACTATGGAAGTGGCTGAATGTGCTGGAAACCTCCTACTATCGCACGTTTTACTTTTTTTAGATAAGTACCGTTTGAGAAGTCTGATTAACTCCACAGTTGACATTATCTATTTGTTATCTGTTTGGTAGCAAAGAAAAATAGCGCTATGATCTGCCATTTGTTTCAGTGCACTTTGATATCTGCTCAGTATCCACAGTCTTTAATATTCGACCTCAAATGACAAAGAAGTTGCTCTTTTGCCACTTTTTGAGCTCAATAGAACTATTTTGCATCGTTTTCAAAGATCCAATCACGAAGTAGACCTCATTTACTTCATTAATAGGTGTATGGAAACAGAATACATATCTTTATCTAAAGCACACTTCTCCATCCTCTAAAGCACTTTTAAAATCACAGTAGCAAGATGTGTATCTCACCGACTTGAAATCATATGATTCTTTAACCACTAAACATTAAATTGGGTTACTCAATAGTCAAAGTAATGTAAAGGAAAAAAATCGTGAAAAAGTTCTTCAATACTTAAAGACGAAGGAGGAGAACAAACTATGTTACTGAAAAGCCATAAACTGTCTAAATTTGGTGGATAAACGTCCTCACATCATAATGGAATATAAATGCACCAGATGTTTTGACTGGAGCATCATGCAAACAGCAAGAACTAAACATGTTTCTCCTGAATGGCCATCGTTAGTAAAATATGTTTGGTAGATGATGAACGAAATGCAGAAATACCATGTTGTATGAGATTATATCATGTCATTTACTACTTCCCCTCATACTCTGTAAACTCCTCATAACTCCTTTATTCAATGAATAAAAAAACTGAATTTCATAAAGAAGACCTTCTTGGAAAATAAAGTGTGCGGAGTCTCTCACCTTTAATCAGACCTTGCTCCCGATATTGACGAAGCGGTATAACCACTCATATGACGATTCAGATCCGGAAGACAAAACACGTTTTCTGACAACGCCAAAGAATATAAATGTTAATCGTATATTTAAGTAATAAATTTTTACTCTATAAATAAATAAAAACCCCTAACGGATTCTGCAAAATTTATTAGATAGTGTACTTAAATGAAAATGCATACCTATAAATTAATCCTTATTTATTTGGAACTCTTCGAAAAGAAATCAGAAATTTTGTTTTTTCATATTATCCAGAGACAATCTCATGCAAAAAGAAAGAAGTGCATCTTAAGAATTTATATTCTTCTCCGCTACTTCAGGTAAGCTAGAAATAAAGTTATGAAGAACATCAATTGATGGCATTGCTTCTTTAGAAGATAAGTTTGGCTGTACCATTGCGGAATGATCCTTTTCATATACATCATCATCTAACTCTTCTACTTCACCGTTATCACTTCTTATTCAGAAAGAATGTCTTCATCTATGCGTTCCGAAAAGATCTGTACTTCATTCATCAACCTTTAAATAATTATGGACATATATTTTAAACTTTTTTCCAGTTTTATTTTCGAAATCGGACAAGGAATTTTGAAGATCTGAAATATAATTTTCTTCCTTACAATATCCGCAAGAAGTGTCTCTTTGACTCTCTTCGTCATTTTGAATGAAGCCACTTTTTTCGGATGATTAGATATGGTCTGTGGCTTTATTTCCTACCTTCTTCCTCTAACCCATTCACAGGCATCTTTTACAGTAACAGTAACAGTCATTATGTGCTTTTGATCAATATTAAAAATCATTTTATCCATTAACCGTTTTCTGTAATACCCTTTGAAGCATTTTATTATGCCCATTACAAGGGGCTTTAGAGTTACAGTAGTACTTGGTGAAAAGTAATAAACTTCTACAAAGTGATATTTTGGAATGGGCTTATGTGCAGAGCTGTTGTCAATTAAAAGATCAATGATTTTCTTCTTCGGTTTCATATCTTTATCTAGTTTCAATAACAGTTCATCAAATATTTTTAATGCCATCACAGCTCGCTTGTTTGCAGTGCAGTCTATTAGTATGCTCTTAATGTTTTTAAAACATTTTGGCATTAAGGATCTCCCAATTGCAAGAGGTTTCAATCTATTCTTTCTCGCCATATTTGAAAACTTTGATGACACCAGACCTGGCACCCCCTTTCCTTACTTCTACATCACGCCAAAGGGAGGACTTTAGGCCCCAACAGATTTAACGTTCCTCAACCCCGGCTATATGGTGGGTCATTTATGGCATCAAGGCTCGAACCTATATATATATACGACTCGACAAAAACCGCCGGACGAATGTTAATTACTATGACCATTAGACTATAACGGTCTCACGTATTTGTACACACCAATATTGCTAACCTCTATTTGGATTTTCTGTCCAGTTTACAGGTTTCTGTTTTGAAAGCTAATGTTCTTTCAAGTAAGATCCTGAAAAATAACCCCGACACATCTGCGTTATAGTTATTATCAAAGGAATATTTTTCGACAAGTTGACACATTTGTCTCTGAAGTCTTGGGTGTACATCATCCAGCGGTACTGATTTTTCTTCCCCAAGTAACCCATGGATAGATGTTCCATGTCGGTCTCGAAATATATTGCTAGCTTTGAAATCTGGGTTCCCCAACATGCATGCAAATTTTGTGGCTTGCTGGCAAATAAGTGGCCCATTTAAAGGTATATTCAAACCCCCTTTTTTTTCTAAGCCATTTCAACAGGTCAGCATCTATTTCGTCATTCAAAGCTGTCTTTATCCTCTTTCGTTATATGTCAATATCATTAGAGTTGAAAATGTTTTTAATTTCCTTCCGTTTCTTTAAGAATGTTGCTACAGTCGATTGTTAAAATCTGTATATTTTGAAAACTTCAGATTGCTTCATACCTCTATCAATATCTTTTATGATGTTAAATTTCACTTTGATGAATGTTTTTTTTTTCTTGGAGCCCTTTTTTTTTTTATCTATTTTCACTAAACAAACTTAAAAATAACGAAAACTCAAATAAATTAATGAAAGTCCTCTAGCATAGTACGAGAATAATTCCCGAATCTAAGTACCATAATTGACACAATTTATCGGAGGGTAAAATTCTTACGATACTCAAACGTAAACAAAAGACCGTTTCATAAAGTGTACCGCCAGACACTTCGAGGTTTTATCTATCACTTCCAATTAAAGGAATTCTTGACCATTTTTAGAAGAGGGAAGTGTAGGAATAAAATTGAATGTTGTGTTTGCAAGGAAATTTCAACTCTATCCCCCTCCCATTTCAAGAAATGCACTTTCTCGTTACGTAGTTATATCAGCAAGAGCAATGTGCAAAACTTGATGGAGTTTTTCTACGAAGAATGTAACTTGAGAACCCCGCCCAACGGTCCAACCCCCATTTTATCTTGATTTTCTTTGTATACCACTTACTTCTTAAAAATCAGTTAGATTTTGAAGAAATAAAAAATATTATTATAGATAGAATTATTGTGATGGAAGGGAAAATATTACCATCGTAGTAGAGAGAATTGTCGTTGAAAGAATATCGTAATACATAGAGCTGCTTTACATTAATCTGAAAAAATCCTGGTCCTGGCTGAAGAAAATTCAGCCAGGACTATGAAAAAATATCGTAATAGAGAGAATTATCGTTATAGGGGATATCGTTGTTGTGAGATTATACTGTATTTAGTTTGTTTAGATGCATCTTGACGTACGATCAAATGCACACTGATTCTTTTGTGTCTTCCTACCAGAGCAATACGACAGAAATACAAGTAAGCAAAAATACAACAGAAATATTCAATTTATAATTTATATTACATGATTCTCATGAAGAATGAAATTACTTCCCTATGTATATTTCCATTTTTGTCTTTACTAAGCGGAGTTATTGTTATTTATATATCTTTGTATTTTGCATTTGAACTGTTATTTACTTATCTTTACATTTTTCTTTTGAATTCTTATTTCTTTACCTTTGCATTTTCGTGATTCTATACGTATTTATTTGCAATTTTGTTTTTTAATTAAATTTTAGTAATCCGCATATTTTACAAAATATATCAGTACGGTATTCATGTGTACAAATATACACATAATTTATACAGCATATAGGGGAAAATTATACTTGTTAGACTAACAAACTTATTTTAAAGATTCTATTAGTTTCTGAAAATGCCTCATCACATACACTTTAATAGATATTTCATTCTTACACAAAACAGCTCCTATATAAAACAGCTACTCTTAATATATAAAACACATTAGAGAATAATCTTCTTTTTCACACGTTAATAATTTCTTATTAAAACTTTCCTTAAATTCAAATTCATTTATATATATATATATATATATATATATAACTATTTGTATCAAATTCCCCTAACATAGTTCATGGAATTTTGTGAAAATATTTCATTTGGAATAAATATATATTATTTTTTTTCTCACAGTTGAGTGCTTCCATGATTACTATTATAACAAGTTCATGCAATATTTTATTCTGAAGAAATAATTTTAACAAAAATCTACCCATTATTTTAATTTGAATAAGCTAATTTTTGTAATATGTGCAGTATTTTAATTTGAAAAAATAATTTTTAAAAGGTATTCCTGGAAAATATGTCGAGCGAAATAAAAAACAATTCTTCATATATGTAATTTAATTATTTGTAACATTGTTTAAAAATTTCAGCAATTTAGAAGAATAATTATTGGTTCACATATCTAAAGTTAACAAAACATTATTATTGACCTTGATTGATAGGATATCTCAATAAATATTTTCATTTGAAACATTGAACTCAATAATCTGAAATGGATTTAGAAATCGTAAAAACTCTTTTATATGGTACTAAGACCAAAATTTCATAAAATTTGATTGATAGCTAAGCCGCATGAAAATATTTAATTATTTTCAATATTGAATCAAATTAACATGTCGTGCATGTTATTAACAATTAGAAAGCCATCAAGAAAAAAAATATTTTTTATGTAAATCCTTTTTAACTGAATCACAGGAGTATAAGAATTGTTGCATAAAAAGCTTTCATTGAATTCTTGCATAAAATGTGAACAATGTGGGTCAAGAGCTTAAAGCGTTTTCTGTCTCATTTGTTACCTCAACAGGGAATAAAATTTTTCTATTAATCCTCATATGATAACTGTTATCTAATTGCCTTTTAAATATTTTAATGAGTTTAAAAGAAAATATTGTATTCTATACAGTATGAGGCAAATATAGTACAAAATATAGTATGAGGCAAAATTTAAAGTTTTCAATAAAATATAATTTAATCTTGTTTTGAAATTGGACTTAAAGAAATAAATGCTGTCTTAATTGTCGAATTGATTATTTGTATAAAGGTAAAAAAAAAATTAATTGAATGTTTTCTAATTTGCAACTGACCATGTTTTATTTTCTAGTATTCTTATGAAAATTATAATTTTTTCATTAAAACCATAATTTTAAATTCATTCGTTTGTAATATCTTAAGACATTTCTTACTGTGGTCCATTTTTATTGAAACAAATACAATAATTCAGTTCTTTGAGACTAAATAAATGAATTTAAGATAATTGTTTAAAGGTTATAAAAATTATTTTTCTCTAATGTTCTATTTTCAAAAGCATTAACTATATAAAATTGAATAAAGGATATAAAAGGAAAATTCAAAAAGGTCAATGGCGATATATTGAATAATAAGTTGAAAAAAAATCATATTATATTGATAGACAAATTCGTAGAATAAAACATGCACTTGCAGTAACTGCAAGACTGATTTTTTTGTACAAAAGAAAAGGAAATTATTTTTCATCTTAAAGAATGTGTAGCAGTTGATAGCTATGAAAGCTTTTTATAAGTTTGCAAGCTCTGCATCATGCTATGGTATTAATTAATTTGAATACATAGTCTTAAGACTGAAGTAAGCAGACCATCAACCATTTTAATTCCAATATTACTTAGAAATTTAGCATACTTTAAGAACTTAGAGCCCATTTTGTACAACATAATTTCTATACAGAACATTACATATGTATAAGTTTATCAGAAGAAAATATTTTGCAGTGTATGATGCTTTCAAAACAAGTCTTTAAGAGGCGATCAAAATTAAACTTTATGCTTATTTGGGCATAGGTTTGAGATAAAAATGGATATTCAAAACCAAATTTGAATCACATGATTTTCCAGGGAATAATGTTACAATTATTGACAAAAATTAGTTCAAACCTCTTTTTTCAAATGGAAAATTGACGTGTAACTACAGGTAATTTTTATAGTCATGTCTAAATTTAAAGATTATTATCAAAATAATAGTTTAAGTGAGATTATTGGATATGAAACTAATAAATTGAAGAAATGGAATTACTTATTAAAACTAATTTGATCAGTTAAAGCATTTTATCATACAAAACGGCCTGCCTGTATAAGAAGTTATGATACTGGTTATTAAAACTCAAATCCCAATCATCATGAGACCTAGTTTACCTGATCATGCATCACTTAAAAAATTTTTACCTATGAAAAAGTATTGCTTCTGCATGTAAGTTTTCAATATTATATGAAACAATTTCTTATTAATTCAATTTCTATATGATGTTTCACATCCGCTTATTGAATTTAAATTCTTGTCTTCACAATAGTCATGAATAATCATCAGTACAGTACAGTGTTTTCTTAAGCGACACGATGTTAACTGTTTTTTTTTTTATCAGAATTTGAAATCACTTACTCATATTGAACCAACAATACACGCAACAAATATAACTGCGATTCACCTAGTAGTTTTCCAGAGGCATAGTTCAAACACTTTCTTTCTGATTGATATCGATCTCCAGTATAGAGACATATATAAGTATATATATATATCTGAATAAATTCAAACATTTATCATATAATTTCTTTTCAATATAAATATACGTCAAATTTTTCAAAGTATAAAAATCTGAAGTTTTATCCAGTGATATCTCTCACTGGTTGCGTTTACTTTTTAATGCTCAAGTGATCTGTTTTTTTCCCTGAAGATTTTATAGAACATAGCGTTTTCCATTTCATATATTTGCTTTTCTTAACCAAAAATTCGTTTTTTCCTTCTGGGAAATGATTGGGGGTTTGTGGAAGAAAGAAATATTTATGTATTTTGACGGAATCACAAAATTATCTGGTGGGGTGCGAAGTGTTATAAGTGATTTATTTCCTTTAGGTTGTTTGAGAAAATGAGTTTCTGAATAAAGTAGGCAGGTCCATTATTTTTTATTTAAAATGAATACCCCATACGTTGTAAAGGATCAGATTTGAAAAATATCAGAGAATAAAATTTATTTATATATATATATATATATTCGTAATATATGCAGCAATATTTAGATAAAGTGAAAGTGAATGCAAAGACTGTGAGTGTGATTCTACTTTTTATGTTGTGTGAACAGTTCAATCAAATTAAGTGTGTGTATTAACATTATAAAACAATTCGTTGTGGATATTATCAACAACATAACAAGATTGTGCCTGAATACTTTAAAATGTCCAGGCGATTGAGTTCTATTATCCAATTTAATTTCAAAAAGTCAATCCTGCTTTTTTTCCCATAATAATGAAAAAAATATTTTTCTTTGTAACAGAAATATCTGTAATTTAGTAACGATTCTACAAGTTTAATATAATATTGATCATTCGGTCTTCATTTCTAAATAGCAGTTATGTGACTTGAAATCTAATTATGAAAAATAATTTACTATTAGAGATCCATAAACTGAAAAAAAAACATTTAAGTTCTGTTGAAAAATAATTAGTAAAAAATTATTCGACTTCTTTTGAATATTCCATACTTCAACAAATGTAAAGTTGCGATAAAAGTAAATAATATAATTAAATTTAACATCCTTAAAATGCCAAAGATACTGAACATTTTACTAAATATACGGATAATAAACACATGTACATTTAAATTTTTATTATAATCTTTTAATAGCTCATTGCATCTGTAATAATTAAAAAAATGATTAATTCTATATATTCTGTTAAAACAATATTGAATTCTTGATTTTGTGATTATATATCATTTACTGTTTCAAGTTATTAGAACAAACACGATATCAATATAAATAATTCTACAATATATGAAACATTGTATTTCACTACTATTTTTATGTGCACAGAGAGAATATATTTCCACTTCAAAAATTAATTTCCTAAATGTGAAACTTTTCAAATTGTAAATATTAATTTTGAGTTGTTTAATGTTCGTATTATGCTAAATTTTAATTCAATTTTAATAAAAAAAATTGATATGTTGTGCATTAATTTAAAACTTTTTCCATAGATGACAACACTTATAATTTTATTGAAATATTATGAAAGTTAGTTATGATTATATATATATATATATATATATATATATATATATATATATATAAAGATCCAAGTGTTTTTGTTTGTATTGAAACCACTTAACTAATTTATTTTCCACTTTATAATTTTTTTTTTCTTTTCCAATGTACTAAATTTTAAACCCAGCAAATTTATTTTCAACCAGCTTTCATGCTCACATTAATTGCAATTGTCATCATCGCTTTGCAACAAATATAGAATTCCGGGATTTTCTCCATGTGCTTATGTTTCATAAAAGCACTTACTAATTGCTGTTTGCATCCTTTTTTACTTTTTCTTCCTTTGTTACTTATCATGAGAAAGTGTGTCACTCAGTGCTCTTTTGCTATGTCTCGATATCCTGTATGATGTACTACTTGCATAAAGGTGTTCTCAACTTTCAAATTAAAAAAACATTATGGTGAATATATATATATATGTATATATATATATATATATATATATATATATATATATACAGAGAGAGAGAGAGAGAGATAAATGCATAGTAATTCAAGAATAATGAAATGAAATAAACAAATAAATAAAAAAAAAACTATAGTAACAAATAATTAAACATAATTAAGGAAAATAATTTATATTTACAAAAAGAAACTTTACATAAGAAATATTTTTAGAGGATAGAAAAAAAACTAATTCGAAAGGAAACAATCAAACTAATTTTATATGCTTAATTACATATGCACAAAATATTAGAATAGTGAAACACTACAAAAATTTTAAAAAAATCTATAAAGATGCAGATTTATCTAAAAATAAATCTTTCCTTAAAAATGATGATATGAAGAGGAAGAACTAGATATTGAAAAATGAAAAGTAAATAGAAAGAAAAGCATAATAATCCTTACATTTTTAAATTTTGTAACTTGATAAAGACACGTGGGCTACCTTCTTTTATCGGTCAAACTTCCTCAAAATCTTGTAAAGAAGTGGTACTTAACCAAAATTTCCTAGCATCGGAGATACAAGCAGTAAAAAAAATTAATTTAAAATACATATGAAGACACCATTATGTATATAAGACACTTTTCATACACAGCAAAAAACAAATGTGAGTTATAATTCTGAAGATTGGGAAGATAAGAAAAATTTTCGAAAGACAAAATCAACAGATAATAGAAACACAACGTGTAAAGACCGTCAAACGAAGATGGAAATTGAATACATGAAGAGGCAAGAAACTCTATCTATCAGGGAGAAAAAGTGCTCTAAGCAAAATGAAAATTAAACTTTAAAAAAAAATTAAAGTTTAAAAATAAATATGTATATTAATCTATTTTATAATTATTTTATTTTAAAATAATCTTCATAAAATTCTTAGAATAATAAGCTATCCAACAAAATTTGTGCAGATATTATCAAAGTTTTCGTAAATAATATGTGTATTAGTCAGGAGTCTGTTGTTATTTCAAATACGATTACCATTCCTGAAGATTATAAAACTGAAGGAAAATGAAACTTAAAAAAAAGATGATAAACCTTAATGTACATAAAGTTATTTTTTTGAATGCTAATGCTAATTTAATATCTCTTAACATGTATATTACGATAAGTATTATTATCTACTATTTTGAAAAATATCTATAAATCGGTTACAATAATATTACTATTAGTTTTCCAATAATTTCAAATATTTTGGATAGAAAAAAGAAAAAAAAAGTTTAGTATATTTATAATTACCATTATTTTAAAAGTTTTAACATCATAAAGGCATTTAAGCATATTAAAACAAATATTTTTGAAATATTTATATTAATAATGTAATAAAATATTAACCAAACACTTGCAGGCTCATCTTGTGGTATATCTTTATTCTGATAAGTTAATAAATTTTTAATATGGAATAGTATTATTGATACCAAATTTCTAATAAATTTAAATTAGAATTTATTTAAGATAATCTTATTACATTTAATTAAAAATAATTTCACAAACATAACTACAGATAGCAGAAATTTATTTACTTTTAGAAATTAGTTACAGCAGAATTATTTTTAATAATAACTGTACAATTCAATTTATCTCTAATATTCTATATTGGCATTTGTAATGCTACACTATTCTTTTGTAATGCTAATTTATAACATTATTAATATTAAGTAAATTTTTCTTATCTAATGCTTAATTCCATTTAAAATGTGTTTTCGACTATTGATCACTACTCCAAAAGAATAATTATACTCAAGATGGCTATTAGTTAACTAAATTAATGTACAATTGTTAGCAAGTAATAGCATAATTATTAATTCATTTGTCTACATAGCATATAACAAGAATGCCCTTAATGTAACTAATAGTTTTTTTAAAAATCTTTCAAATAAATATTCTTATTATTATTGTTTGCAAAATTTATTTTCTTATAAATACATACATACATATATATATATATATATATGACTATATGATTTTCGAATAGTAAAAAGATTTATCCCTTATAGATCGATCAATTGATTATTACTCTTACTTAGAAGCAACCCGAGGACTAATGGCGACTGACAATGCAATATTGAGCCAACTTCTAATGATGAAAATGAAACCTAAGCTATTTTTGTATTTTCTTAATTTACATGCCATCAAAATTCCAGGACATAGAGCCAAGATATATTTATCACGAAGCAGTCCTGCTACATAAGCTTCTACTATCTATATTTATAAATACCAGTTTCAGGAGTTTAACATTGTCATATATCAATTGTTATTTACTCTGATTCATATAAGTAAGTCTTATCTACTTTATTCACTATTTTACACATTATATCCGTTTCAAGAAAAAACTCTATAACCATTTTTGTGTGTTATTATAAATTATTAAGCTATAGCAATACATTCTGTTACTGACGTGCATCAAACCTTATATTTACATTCAGATTATTATCTTGGGTGAAATGTCTTTTATCATACTTTTTAATTACATCATTGAGGAGATTTAGTTCTGACGTTCTTCAGAGTCGTGTCAGTGGAACTCAGAGGTAATGGAGATTGACCCAGTCATTTTGGGTTATAATTAAAAGTGGATAATGAAGCCGCATGTAGACTTTTAGGGCCATTAAACGTGCAGAAATTCCCAATATCGACGAACTTGTTTTGGTAAAATGGTAATAAAACCATTTTACCTCTTTGAGCACCTACTATTAAGAACATCGAATTCTTATCTTCCTTTTCCTATGGTCCACTTAAATGTTGATTGTAAAAAACGTTACGTTCCTCATCTTAAATACCAATTTTATGTAGTTTCTGAGACTGTAGTTGAAAGTCATTGTAGCATTTTGAAGGCGTTACTCTCTTTAACAGAAACAAATTAGGTTTAGATCTTACTGCAAGAAATGGGTGACATACATTGAAATAACGAACTATGATCACATGATAAAATGGTATAAGAGCTGGTGTCTCAATATTCTAAATTCAACATGACACCCGTTGAGAGCTTTTTGACCTAGTTCAATTTTACATGCATCAGTTCGTATTATTCCAAATGAAGGATCATTATTTGAATCAAGATTCGACTCACGGCTCTAATCGTACAGTGCTTACATGAAGCCTCCTGCGATCCTCATCCCCAATATCTCGCATTAGGAGTGCGCCTTTCATACTCAACAGATATTTTAAAAAGAATATACTAAAATGAATTTTAAAAAGAAATCTCATTAATAATCATACTAAATGAATACTCGTACTAAAATGAATTTTTAAGAGAATCTCTTTTTACTGCCCTCTTTAGCATCAAACAGAGAAATCTTTGTAATATCCCTACTAACGATAGTAATTTTTTAATATAACAAGCCCAAAAGTATCTGCACTTGCATTTTGAGATATGGCGTCTTTACACTTCCGTTAGGGTAACGCATTGCTCCTTTTTTGGATAATTCAATCGCACTAAGAGCTGCTGCTTATGAGACCATTTGCTCTTGAAAATCTATCCATTTGCTTATGAGACTCTTTATAAAAACGATTGAACAAACAAATGTATAAATTATTAAATCGTCAATAATTGCTAAGGAACTTGCTTTGAGGAGAGACATGGCAAATGGACAGGTGTTGCTCCCTTCATAAAAAACTAAAATACATTATTCATATTTGTACCAATGTTTTTCTATGAATGTTTCTTTTGTATTACCACAGCTGATCATCTTAAATTTCCTTTTTTATTTTTTGGCTCACCAAATAAATACATTAAAGAATTTTCTACATAGACCTCAAATCTTCAAGCCATTCTAGTAGCTGAAGACCTTGCATCTCACCTTTTCTTAATCCAAGAGTCATATGGGATTTTTAATAACCTACATAACCTTCCGAATGGATTTCTTAACTTATTTTCAGGTGGTCAAAACTGTCTCACAATATATTTCAATAAACTAATACACACTTATTCTCAAAGCAAAACTTAATCTATAATAACAATTTCTCTTCAATTCAGAGGCCGCAATAGACTAGTGACCTAGGTCGCGAACTCGCAGACGGCGATGTTTCCACCGAATAGTTGGCTTGAGTTCTGATGCCTCTACAGACCTACCATGAAGAGAGACTGATGTACATTAAATATGCCATGGTTCTAAATTTACCCATTAACGTGATGTGGAAGTTTGGAAAGGGAGGTGCCAGGTCTTATGTCATCCACGTCTTTTGTCAGAGGTTCAAAAATTACGTTCATTGCCAGTAGTCCTAACATTTCTTCCAAATGTTACCTTAGTAAAATAATTAATCAATCTTAATAATATTTTATGAGAAATTGTAATAAATGTTTATTATCTTCCACGTGTAATTTTAATGAATTATGAGATGAATTTTCTATCTATGCACTTCAGAATCAGAACTACCTCCTGACAGAGGACAGCAATGCAAAGTTCTCGGCTTGAGGGACCTTTCTTATAAAATCTAGGATAATTTAAATATCCTAAGATATCCTCGTCTGTTTAATTCAAGATTTTATCGTATAATTTTAATAAATATTTGATAATTTTAGTGATATAAACGATTAATTTTTTTAATTATACACTTCAGAATCAAAATTATCTCTTGACACGCAACTCTAATACGATTTCACCTGAGGGTATTCAAGTAACTTTACCAATCCTTGGGAGACATATTAAATCACATAACAACCAAAAGTTCTGTAATATACTGTCCTTTGCTCCCTCATTTGTGACCCATACTGGTATTGGAAACATTGATGCTGCTTTGCCTGCAACTGATTTCTCGCTTAAATCAACCAAAATATGACAATTACACTTTTATTCGTTTGTTTACCTACGAGTATCATATATATGAATTGAATGATAAAATATGTATCGTGTGAAATTATGGTTGGTGGAGGGGAAATTACAGAAATGTAAATCCAACATTTGAGATTTTATTCACTTAAATAGTGTCGTAAATGTAAAACTCAACAAGAATAGAAAAAACATAATGTGTTTAAAAGAAAACTTCAGTATATTTTAAGAAATAGATTTCTCGTCAATGGGTCAAGGCTGTTAAAATGTTATATAAAAGGTGAAAATCATATTATTATAACTTAATTATGAAACTAAATAAGACGCCTGTAAAAAGTACTGTCAATTTAATAAAGTGATATTTGGCTTAAATTTTAAAATTACTTTCGTCAGAAATGTTAGTTCCAATATTCTTGAAAACATTTCCCCTAACGTCTCTGATGCTATTTCAGTTCAACGAATAGAAATCTTGTGGGACTATCCATTTCAATTTTTTTCTTATTCTTTTGATCGGGTTATTGATAATTTTTAACATTCTGGTGATATAACTTATGAAAAAGTGAAAAGTGTATTAAGAAAACTTAAAAGATTCTAAAGTCCCTGGTCTCGATCTTGTCTGTTATATATTTGAAAATAAATTTATTCAAACAGCCCTCAACTCATATTAAAATTATAAGTGTATACATTTCAAAGCTATATTTTCTATTTTTAATTCTGGACATGTATCGAAATTATATTGAACAATTCATTTATTATCAACATTAGGAAAGATAATTGAATTAATTTCTAAAAACAGATTCCAAAACTGGATAACAAATAATAATATTTTATATAATTATCATTTAAATAAATAATAATTGTAAAGATTCAGTAAACAAATTAATTTCTAACATTAAAATTTACAGAATTACATCTACCATATCTCATTAACTTTAATTGTTTTTAAAAGGTTGTTTAATCCTAGTAATTAGATGATACGTTTTGAAACTTTTCATAATTATAATAATCTTTTGACGGTTTCACAACTTGTATAATGTGCTAAGTTTACGATTTTGTTCCCAGGCTTCTGAAATTTTATGATTTTAATTATTTTACGGGAAACGTACGCACTCATGTAAAATATTTTATTCTGAAATAGAGAGGGGAAGACACAGTATTGTATAACTAAAAAAAACAGATAGCCATCATTTTTACGGCAGTATGGTAAGTTAGTTGAAATCGATAATATAATTCCCAAAATCATAATAAAAACAAAATATATAAGAAAATAAATACTTGGTACTTAAAAAGTTATCATTTGAACTAAAGGAAAACCCTTATGTTCTACCCTCTCCCTTTTACCTTTCATTTCCTCCCATTCCAAACGACAGATGATTTTATGTGAAATGCTTAGCAGAATTTTCAAGTGAAACGCCTATAAAATAATACTGGAATGTACTGAAACAGTAGCTCGAAAGTAACTCCAAAATGAAAACTAGTCGATGTCAATGGAAGAGTTAGATGCCTTTTTAGCTTTTTTGTAAGCCCCAGAAGCATATTGCGCAAAAAGAATATCTACCAGCAATTTACAGAAAATGACGGGGAGGCCTACTTTTTTTCGTGATACTATACTACTGTATAGTTTAGAGCAAATATTAAATTTCATGAGATTTTATAGAAAATCAAAGATTATAAAATGATATATCTACTATATCTATTTTCGAAAATTTCGTTGAAAACTCGATTTCTTGCTACCGAACTAAAGAAATTATAACTGCTTATTAGCAATTTTTTCCATCTAAAACTAAATGCCCATTCATACAATTCATAAGCCTGATAAATTTGATATTAAATTTTGCATTGCTTCTAATGTGTAGAGTCATAATACATGCTAAGGGCCATTCCATATTTAGCAAAAGATGATATCAGACTATGTCAGTTTACGTATGATGGAAACATTCTTAGGAAAAGACAAGAACTTCACTACTGATAACTGTTTTACTTTTCTTACTCTTTAAATTAAAGGCAAAAAGTACTAACACTGTCGTCACAATGAAGCAATCAAAGGGGGAATTCCTGACGTCGCAAAAAATATTCAAATTATCCATTTTATTCTACATCCTGCTATAAATAAAATGATTTCACCTTGACTGTGCATCAATATAAGAAGAACAAGAATGTTTTTGTTCTAAGTACTCTACACTTAACTATTAGCTTATCAGATAGTGAAAAGATAGTGTCGGAAACTGTGGGATTTTATAATTCTACAAAGTATGGTGTAGACATTCTTGATCAAAGGGCGCATAACTATTCAGCAAAAGCAGGAAGTCGAAGATGTCTAATGCACGTTTTTACAATATTTTAGATTTAGCTTCAATAAACGCATAGATAGTGTACAAAGAAGTTAAGGAAGTACAATACCTAGAAGAGATTTTTTTTTCTTTGCTTTAACTTTTTTTTTGACAAAATCATGGAATAATCAAAACTACCCCAAGCACTGTTTCTCAAATATCTGGTGAGATATCGGTCTCAAAAAATCGTATCCAATGCTGAATTGGATGTGTAATAGAAACAAGACTGCACATACATATTGCAAATGTAAAATTATATGTATGTAGTAAGTGTAGTGTAGCTATTAAGAGTATGAATTGTGTTGAATATAACAGGTATTTATGATATCTCGCTTATTTAGCTGTTAACTAGAGATAAACAAAACGATCATTGTATCCTTTATATTATTGGTTCAACTATACCACGTATAATATTGCATATTTCAATGGGAATTTATTATCAGCCATGCCTGATTTTTGAAAAAAAAAAGTTTAATTTAGTAAGACTTTGTTTTATGTGTAAAAAATTTCATCTTTAAAATAATGTGTTTTTATTGACTTAAATATATATGAAATCTCAAAATAAATTCAATAAGTAGTAAAAATGCAATTTCTTGTTCTGAAATATTTATATTTTTGATAATATTAATTAAAAATTTTGATAATATTAATTAAATTTTACTTTTGATTTTAATTCTACCCGTCATTTTAATGGTCCTCTGTCTTTTTAGTAAAAGAAAAATTACCGTATATATAATGTTGAACAATGTAATATTTCATATATATTTGACTAATTCAACTTTCAACGAATGATATGTGCATAAAATATCAAATTTGGAAATAATAAATTTGCTGATACTATTGATTCTCCTTGAATTGTTTTATTTATCTCCCTCCATGGTATCAAACCAGTTAATAGAATTATATGCATAAACACTTTCTGGGCGCTTCCAAGTGGAAATAGTTTATGGACAAGATTCGAAGCTATGTAAGCTGCATACATTACAAATTGGAAGTTCTTCTATACAAACTGAATTTTTTCAATTGTTATTATACTTGTTTACTATACTATAACACTACATATAATTAATACTATCACACTTTTTATCGAAGTATTCTTAATTAATTTTTCCGTCGTGTGAGCAGTGTCATACAAAATCAATATTGAAATATCCAGATAATTCTATTATCATATATTCCTCTTAATATTTTATCTAATTTTTGAAAACCTATAACGATAATGTTTTCTATTGTAAATATTGATGTCAAAATTTCTACTTTTATGGTGAGGAGAGGAGTGTTCCGATCCTTCATTCCAAAGATTTTAAAGACATACTAGGCATACAAAGACTGGAGTCTATTATATACTGGTATATTATAGACTTACAAGCTAAAACTTACTCTCCCAAATACGATATAAATATTACTCTTTATTCAGGTTATATCACTCAATATTTAACTAACAATGATCCATTTGACTCTTATCTGAATTGTTTTAACTTTAAACGCAATCTTAATGGCCTTTTTTTTTTGGGGGGGGGGTCTTGAAGTCCCTTGCTAATACATGTTTCTTTGTCCACAAACTGAAGAATTTCTCCTTGTACAATAAATCAAGAAAGCCAAAATATTTAGATGTAATCCATCACAAATAATCCTGCCATATCCCTTTTAAATAAATAATTTTCTTAAAATAGCTTCTGTGTGCGGGCAATCATATTTTTACCAATTAAAACTATCTTGATATATTTTTCTGCTCTCGTATTTTCAGTCCCTTAATTTCTTATTTTCATTCCAACAAGCATATTATTGTAAAATACACGTACGCTTATACGTTCGGTTTTTCATCTCACAACATACCATTATATGTTATGTTTACTCATTTTAAACTTGCATATTTGTAATTACTTTTCTCTCTGATTCGATACGATATGAAGATAAATTTTACAAAAGAAGGTAATAGAGGAGATTTCTAATTTCCTTTGCATGTTTTAAATCACCTGTTTTTTATTGTAATTAGTAATGGTGTTTTCTTATATCATTAAGCGGGTTTATTATCAATATTTTCTCTGCTACATATAGGTGTTTCGCGTTATCAATAAAGGTAATTTAATATTTTTTTTCTTTCTTAATTTGTAATTTAAAGAAGGTTTAAAAATTCTTATTTGTAATAAGATTCGATTTACTATAGTAAATGTTGTGATATTTTGATTATTACTTTTATTGATTTGTTTCCACTGTTACTTTCTTTATGTAATGCTCTTATCTTGTTTGAATTCACTGTTGATCCTATTGATTATTAGGATTGTTATATCAATTTAAGTTAGTAAAAGTAAGATTAGTTGGATACATAGCGTTTTAGTCTTATTAATATAGTTAGTAGTATAGTTTATAGTTTAGCTTTTAGTGTTCTTCAATTTATCAGGTATTATCTTTATATTGCTTTGTTACTCCATACTGTACTTGTTCAAGAAAGATTCTTTTCTGTCTACCTATTATATTGCACATCGCTGTCAGTCAGCATAGAAACGCTGTTACTTAAGTTTATGTTCTTTTTTGGGACTATTTCTCCTTGGCACTTGTAAGCAATATAATATATTTCTTTGTTGCTTTATTTTTATTCTTCTGTTAAACTTTTTTGTAGTATATACAATTTTAATTTCAATAAATGTTGTTTCGTTGGTTGTCACTGCTCTTTCACTAATGCTGGAGTGGTTGTTCTTTCTAGGTTTCATAACTCAAGCCCCCTGGTAGGGAGCTCTTTGAGTTAAAAACAAATAAAATAATTTTTATTTATTACAAAGTTTTAGTAGAATTTCTTAAAATCTTTAAAAAAATATGTTTTATTGCATGTTTTGTACAATAGAAGTTAAATCTTGTCACAAAAACTTCCATAGTATTTAAACAATAAATATTTACTCAAATCACTCCCACCCCAATTATTGGCCAATACGAAAGTAATGTAAACAAATTACAAATGAGAATAATCGAATTACACAAGTACATATTTGTGTTACTAATCAGTAAATGTAATAAAAACTAATTAATATATGTTTGAATGTCACAAATTTATCTTTCTTTTCTGTTAACTAGACCTTAAATATGGTCTAAATTTAAATTGATTATGCAGCGACTGATTTTAGTACTTAGCCGTGCTTATGTTACGAGATTTGTTTTCAGTGAAAGAATAATTAGAAATTATCACACACATATAAAATGTTACCATGAAGATAACGTCATACTTTATCCGTTTACATGAACTGCATGAAAATACGAAATGTTTGCCACTTTATTAAATGCACCCATGGGACTGAAACATATTCTAGGAAGATGTTTGTAATATTATTTGATGAAGCTCTGCAATAAAAATTGCAGCGTATATTCTTTGTAGATAAAGCCGTTTTTCTTCTTAAGATTGTTAAAAATCGTAGGCAGATTGTATGGTAGGCAGATCCCCTGTATTAACTAATGTTAATACTAAATTATTATTACTATTTGGGTTAAATTAGGGTGTTGCTGATGAAATATGTGGTACCTGTTGGAGATAAATAATACTAGAGACCCTCCCTCGCTGTCACAAAAGGGTTATAATGTCAATTTAATGAGAGAAAGAATGTACTCGTGAGTAAAGAGAGAGATAGGAACGAGAAAGCAATTCAAACATTTGCTAATAAAGCCTGTAAATAAAATTTAATTAATAGTAACTTTGTTTAACAATACAATAATATTTTACCCTTGTTAAAAAAGGAGTATTTATTAAGTCTAGCTAGAAATGGCAATCATAGCGTTAGCCTAACTGTAATATTCATGAACTCGCGGCCGATTATGTTTCCTCAAGTAGTGGATTCAACTCCTATGTCACTAACGACACTGCTGTTAACAAGACTGTTGCTCATTATATCTTTCTTCATCAGAAGATACTGTATCCAATAAATGTCTTAAATACTGTATTTCTTCATCAAATTCAAAAAGCGCGCCATATCGAACTAGTAATTAGAAACGCGTTAACGCTTTTAAAACCGTAACGGAAAAGCTCTCACAGGGTGTGACATACCCGGAGAACTGATAAATAAATATTTATTTTTATAATTCGCTCACTGGTCCTTTTCCTTCAAAGTTATGACCTTAAAGTCATCTATAAGACGAATCACCCATTTTCCAAAAAGAAGTTAGGTGAAACATTCAAAAAAGAGGGGAGGTGGGTATGTGATACACTGCGCGAGTAATGCAGAGTTAATGAAGTTCAGGGAGAAAAATTTTGGAGTGATGGAATGCTATGAAAATGGATGAAAGCATTTAGAGAAAGAAATGGAAGCATTCAACTTCACCCAAAAATGGTAACCTCAAGCAAACAATTTCAGCACCCAAAACGATCAAAAAATAATAAGATGCACGAGAAAGAACATTGAAAGCAAGTGATCAAGCAATCCGAAATACTAGCTAAGTCTTGGGAATTAGAAAAGAGTTTTAATAATAATATTATAAATCCAACCTACCACACTTAACAATTACTTTACAACAAAATAGTATGAAACAAATTTCTAGTAAAAATCCTCATTCAAAGAAATAATACCACGACATAAATAAAAGAATACATAAACTAAGAAATCAGAAATGATTTCAGCAAAAATCAATTATTCCATAAAAGTAATCTATAAATATTTATACATTTATTAAATGCACATGACTTATATGATGTAAAGTTGTAACTTTCAATTCCTTCCCAGTAACCTTCTTAAGTATTTTTACAAAGGGAGGAAGTCAATAATGCGTAGGTCAACCTCTGGCCTGGATGTGATATGTGGTATAGACTGATAAATTAATTCCGGTTAACAATAAAATCCGAGAATTATTATTAAATTAATCCTGCGGAATAATTTCTTGCCACATTATCTCCAGTTGTTGGGCTAAATCATCAACATTCCGCGATGGTTGCAATTGCGTTCTCGTAACGTACCAAATGTGCTCTATAGAAGAGAAATTAGGCAACTTAGCTGGCCAAGGAAGTGTAAGGAAAGCTTACAGATAATTCACAGTAACACGTGCCGTTTGTGGTCGGGCGTTAAGAAATACGCCTTTGGTGTCGGAAAAGGGACGGTAACACAACCGGTCGTAGAATGTCCGTTAGTGTGTTCGTGCATCTTTGCTGTTAGTGTTCCTGAAATGACAAACAAAGGGATCCGGCTATGATAGGAGACGCACCTCAGACCATAAAGCCCTGTTGTAGAAATGTGTGGTGTGTAATAACATGGACAGGATCTCCAAACTGTCCTGGACGTCTCCAGACACGCCCGCGGATGTCGTCAGAAAGCAGTTTGAAACTGAACCCATTCCTAAAGACTATTAGAGCAGCTCCAAATTTATAGAGCTGGACACCACAGTAATTGGACTTGACGGTGTGCAGGCGTGACAGGTAAGCCGCGTAAGGCTCAGCTCGAACGTAAATTCAGCTCTTTCAGTCCTTTGTCGAGAGTCATGTTGGACACATATGTGCATGCCACACAGTGGATAGTTGATGACGACGAATTCGGTGTTTTAACAGCTGTTTCGGCAATCTCCCTGTCTTCCGGTTCTGTTGTGGTCCTCGTTTTGACGCCGATATCTGCCGTTATTGATACACTCTTGACAGCATCTTCTAATCACCGTATCGCTACGACCCATATTTGGAACGATTATTC
Source organism: Nephila pilipes (assembly GCA_019974015.1). Taxonomy (NCBI): domain Eukaryota; kingdom Metazoa; phylum Arthropoda; class Arachnida; order Araneae; family Nephilidae; genus Nephila; species Nephila pilipes. The sequence goes on along the minus strand of BMAW01050936.1, from coordinate 60,682 downwards.
GATTTGTCCAATCAGCATCTTTCATTCTGATAGCCCGACATCTTTCAAACTCTGACAGGTGCATGTAATGGGAAACGAAACATTCGACGAGACATTGTTACAGCCAATATAAGATATCCATAGTCGAAGTGCTATCGAAATTTTGAACATCCTATTGAGAATATTTCCTTATATACGCCTTCCAAATGTGCAGATCGGATGCGCTGGAGCTCCCGCTTTTCATTCATAGAACACCTAAGTTTATTCATTTACATGTTCGGTCGCAGTGTCTTTCCATACACTATTTCATACCAATCGGGCAACTCCTTGGGGCGTCGATTATTTTTGTTTGTTTGTTATAAAGTGTATAATAAATAAACATATATATTGCAGTAATTGAAATAGGCTAGACAAAAAGATAAATATATTGTTTTAACAACTTTATTATTATTATTTTGAAAGATTATAATATGATCAATACATCTCCAATCACTAAAATTATTATATTCAATATTTAACTTTCAGTTGAAAAGTACACAAATGCACACTGTGTACAGCATGTAAAAGAATTTTTAAGATTACATCTAGATTTCAGCCTATAGGGGCGATATCTCTGTTATCGCGAATGTGTGTTAAACATCAATAATCTACTGGAATATTGCAAAAAGCTCTGCGCATTTGTTTTACTAATTTAAAAGATTGGACCATTCATTCCAGAAGTGCAAGCATTTCATGTTAAATTGTTAAAATGAAACTTTAAGCTGAAAATAAATTTAATTCAAGGCTTGGTAAAAATGCATGGGAAAAATAAAAATTGATGAAACAATCTTAATGTGACTTATGTTTAAGTATATAAAATGTTTTTTAATTTTGCAAATGCTTTTTGTTGAGAGTAGATAATCTTTAGAGTAAGAAACATATCAGGAGAACAAGTTCACCTAGGATACCAGGAATTATCGAAAAGTCGTAGCAATCAATCGCTAAATGTCGATGAGAATAACACAGAGTATTTGAGCATCTTTAAGAAATAAACTGAATGATTTTACATTAAAAATAGTCGCAAAACAAAGTCTGTGGTAAATTTCTTCCTAAGCCTTAACTAATAAAGGAAAATCAATGAGAACTATACGTTCCAGACATAATTTCAGCCACTAAAAATGATCTAAACTTCTTGATAGGAATGTTTTAGATGATGAATCATAGTGTTTTTAATACGATCTTAAAACAAAGAAAAAGGCACAAATTGGAATTAAAAAAACTCACAATTTGTGAAAAAACGTTCCATCAAAATTAAAATCAATACTCATTACATTTTTTCATTAAAGAGGGAATTGATTTGTTCCCCAAATAATTTGCTCCAAATGACAAACTATTATTTGTGTGTATTATCAAATATTTTGAAGCGCTTCTTGGCCAGAATTCGGAGAATTCATCCGGAATTTTGGGATGAAAATAATTAGAATTTATCTCTCGATAATGTTTCTAATTACAAAGAACTTTTTATTTTAAACTTTTCCCTTAAAGTAATGACTGTGTATTGAATCTTCCACTGTATTAACGAGAGTTAGCACCTTGCGACTTCCATTTATTTCCAAAACATAAGAGGGAGTTGAAAAGGAATTATTCTGAAGATATTTCAATAATACAAACGGTCTGACGTGTGCCTTGGTGGTAATTTCACAAAGCGAATTGGAGAAGCTATTTGAATTATTCTTTAATCTCTGTAAAAAGTGTAAGGAAGTTGAAAGGGCTTATTGAAGTTAAAAATTCTAACACAATTTTTAGTTTCTTGTCTCTCTTTTTACAAAGCCAGCCCCAAAAATTATTTGACACTGTATGTATGTCATTATACATAAAAAGTTTAGTTGGAAGCTAATATACTAATACCTTAAATGTAAAGCAATTAATTTTCCCCCGACAAAGGAACGACATACAAACAAATGATATCTATCATTCGTATCTTGATTAACATCTTCTGTAATACACATGTTTAACTAATGGAAAAAGAAATTTTGATATTTTTTTCTAATTTTAGATAATAAACATATTTTGTATAGTGTATTATTTTTATTACTTTATCCATACTCACTTCATAGGTACGAGTTTCCATTTTATAAAAAGACCAAAGCTTTTTTTTTTACACTTTTATTACCTGAAATCATCCCATTAATTAAAGGCGCTAACTGTTTTAAAAGAAAGCAACATAAAACTGAAACTAAATATAAAACATACTTCATTTTTTATTAATTATCGCGAGTGCTCGTATATTACCAGTTAATGAATGAGTAATTATCATATAAATGTCACTTTATGTAAGGAATCATAATTTATGACTAACTAGTTGTATTGAAAATCAAATGAAAAACGCGAACGTTCACTTTATTCTTAGGAACACAAAATATAAATGTTTAATGATAACAACTGCTTAATTTGTAAAAAAAAATACGGTGAAAACTACGAGTAGAGATCTGTTTTGTTATTTTTCACATTCTTAGCATTTCTGTTATGTACGAGAAGTATTGATCTCGGGCTTATTAATAGTTTAGGAATTGCCAATCTTTGGTGAAAATGATAAGCTAATTAGATATGTAAAAAGAAGGAAAAGAAACTTAAACCTTACATTGAATTCTTATTTTAAATAGTTATGGACTCAAAGCAAACACAATTGATTATTCATTATTTTAGTATTTTCTCATAATTCTCAAAATCATGCTTGATAACTATTTATTTATATTAATAAGTAAATTAATACTAAAATATACCATCAAATAACCTTAGAAATTTTGCGCTGGATAGTTCTTCATTCGTGTATTTAATAAACATATGAGAAAATGTATTGGAAGATAAGTAATTGTTACAAGAATAAAAAAAGAGAGAATTAAGTTTAGCTTTTTTCTGTATAACGATAAACCATGATAATCAAGTTAGGAAATCTAAATGAAGAAAATTGGTTTCTTTGAAAAAAAAAATTATCTTTGAAATGAAATTTATTCTTGAAATTAATGAAAGATTAAAATACTTGTAATTAAGTTATTAAATGTTGTATTCTTGAGTTCAACTTTTGCTAAGGATATTATAATTGACTATTATATATATATATATATATAATATGTGTGTGTGTGTGTGTGTGTGTGTGATTGTGTGTGTGTGTGTAGTAGTATTGTGTGTGTGTGTATGTATTGTGTTATAATGGATAACAACAACTGACAGTTTTGATAATATTTGTAGCTTGGGTTCTTTTTTTATTTTGGATCGTTTTAATGGGTTCAGATTCAAAATGGGCATAAAATAACCTGCCTGATTTTCAGAAAAAAAAGTTTAATTTAAATAAAGACTTTGTTTTATGTGTAAAAATTTCATCTTTAAAATAATGTGTTTTATTGACTTAAATATCATATGAAAACTCAAAATAAATTCATCATAGTAAAAAATGCAATTTCTTGTTCGAAATGAAATATATTTTGATAATAATTAAAAATTTTGATAATATTAATTAAATTTTACCTTTGATTTTAATTCTCCGTCATTTTAATGGTCCTCTGTCTTTTGAAAGAAAATTACCGTATATATAATGTTGAACAATGTAATATTTCATATATTTGACTAATTCAACTTTCAACGAATGATATGTGCATAAAATATAGAAATTTGGAAATAACAATTTGCTGATACCTTGATTCTCCTTGAGATTGTTTATTTATCTCCCTCCATGGTATCAAACCAGTTAATAAATTATATGCATAAACACTTTCTGTTCAGCTGAAATAGTTTATGTAACAGCATATATGTACTGCATACATTACAAATTGGAAGTTCTTCTATACAAACTGAATTTTCAATTGTTATTATACATTTTATATACTATAACACTACATATAATTAATCTATCACACTTTTTATCGAAATATTCTTAATTAATTTTCCGTCATTGTGAGCAGTGTCATACAAAATCAATATTAAATATCAGATAATTCTATTATCATATATTCCTCTTAATATTTTATCTAATTTTTGAAACTACGTAATGTTTTTTCTATTGCTAATGTATAGATGCAAAATTTCTACTTTTATGGGTGAGAGAGTGTTCCGATCCTTCATTCAAGATTTTAAAGAGCACTAGGCATACAAAGACTGGAGTCTATTATATACTGGTATATTATAGACTTACAAGCTAAAACTTCTCTCCCAATGATATAAATATTACTCTTTATTCAGGTTATATCACTCAATATTTAACTAACAATGATCCATTTTGACTCTTATCTGAATTGTTTTACTTTCTAAGCACCTAATCTTAATGGCCTTTTTTTTTTTTGGGGGGGTCTTGAAGTCCTACGCTATCATATTTCTTTGTCCACAACTGAAGAATTTCTCCTTGTACAATAAATCGAAAAATAAAATATTTAGTTAATCCATCACAAATAATCACTATATCCTTTTAAAATAAATAATTTTCTTAAAATAGCACTTCTGTGTGCGGGCAATCATATTTTTTACAAATTAAAATATCTTGATTATTTCTGCTCTCGTATTTTCAGTCCTTAATTTCTTATTTCATTCAACAAGCATATTGATGTAAAATACATTACTTATACGTTCGGTTTTCATCTCTAGACATACCATTATATTTTATGTTTTTACTCATTTTAACTTGCATATTTGTAATTACTTTTCTCTCGATTCGATCGATATGAAGATAAATTTTACAAAGAAGGTAATAGAGGAGATTTCTAATTTCCTTTGCATGTTTTAATCACCTGTTTTTATTATGATGTAATTGTTTTCTTATATCATTGCTGGGTTTATTATCAATATTTTCTCTCTACATATAGGTGTTTCGCGTTATCAATAAAGGTAATTCAATATTTTTTCTTTCTTAATTTGTAATTTAAAGAGGTTTAAAATTCTTATTTGTAATAAGATTCGATTTACTATAAGTAAATAGTTGTGATATTTTGATTACTTACTTTTATTGATTTGTTTCCACTGTTACTTTCTTTTGTAATGCTCTTATCTTTTTGAATTCACTGTTGATCCTTTGATTATTAGGGATTGTTATATCAATTTAAGTTAGTAAAGTAAGATTAGTTTGGATACATAGCGTTTTAGTCTTATTAATATAGTTAGTAGTATAGTTTATAGTTTGCTTTTAGTGTTCTTCAATTTATCAGGTATTATCTTTATATTGTGTTACTCATACTGTACTTGTTCAAGAAAGGATTCTTTTCTGTCTACCTATTATATTGCACTCGCTGTCAGTCAGCCTAAAAGCTATGTTACTTAAGTTTATTTCTTTTTGGGACTATTTCTCTTGGCACTTGTAAGCAATATAATATATTTCTTTGTTAGCTTTTTATTCTTCTGTT
>BMAW01050936.1:27498-48698 GCA_019974015.1 Nephila pilipes | reverse complement strand
AGTACATTTATTAAGGATGTTCATTTAATATAAGTTTTGGTTTTACTTTTCCTCAACTAGACATTATATGCGTTTCATAATTTTTATATAAAGTTAACGTTGTAGAATGGTGCACACATTAATTAACTTAAAATACTTAAATTTATTGATAATTTATAAACTGATACATTTAAAGTACTTTATCATTGTTTAGTGATTATTTAATTTGTTTTAAAATTAACAACATTATAAATCCTTTTTTCTACTGGGGACACTGTTCGCTCTTTTGTTAATAATAATTTAGTCGCATTGCATAATTTTGATAATAAAAGTTTTTCAGTGTCTTTTATTTCAATTTAATTACCAGAAACAATTTTAGTATGCTGCATATGTTTACTCAAGATTGGATTCCCTTCTATTTATTGTATACACTAATAATGCAAATCACTTTGAAATTTTCTAATTAAGTAAACAATATTGGAACAGAATTTAAATGAATCTTCGGCTACTGTGTTTTGTTAGATGTACGAATTGGTTTGATTCAAAAAAAAATTTTACATAATGGTTTATTTACAATTTATTTTCATTTGCGAAATTTTTCAGTATTGACAACAGAGGTTGAAAAAAATACATTTACTTCATTTCAATTAAGGAATGTTGATGCTTAATATTACTTTCAAAATGAGTTATAATATAAAAAAATAATAATGGCTTGAACTGGAATACATCAGTAGTGTAAAATGACAGTGTTTTTTCATATCTGCAATAATATAAGAAAAAGGAAACAAGGATGTTTGGACAAATTTCTGAAATAATTTTTTTTCTCAATAAAAAATTCTAAGAATTAGGTTACATAAAACTCGTCATTTAATCAATTATGACTTATATTGACGTGAAGTAGCAAACAATTTGATTTTAATTGAATAATATAACTGTTTTGAAAGATAATTTTTATACTAAATGAGTAGTTCATGCAAAATGAATGAAAGTTACAGAGAAAAATTTATGAAAATTCCTTGAAGGAAAATAAAAATAACATAGAAGAGGTTGCTATCACATACAATTGAAATTTCACTATATAAAATAAAAAAGACAATTTTGAACAAATAGTATTTGAGAAGTATTTACAATTCAAATTACATTTGAAATTTCATACCTGAAGTTATTCAAAAAAGTAATTTAAATTATCTACTTTTTATAATACAATCCAATATATTTTCACTTCAAATGTAACAACTTACAGCTTCACATTTTTATTTTATCTCTAGTGAATAGCCAATTATTTAATGTGCAATGAAACATTTTAGTTTTTAAATAAATTGTTAATTTCAAATTTAGAAATGGACATTTTAAATCATAGTTTTCTTCTTATTATAATTAAGGAAACAATTTAAAAAAATTAAATATTCATTAGAGTTTCGTTACTATTGTATGCAGAATGTATTGATAAAATGACAAAATCTATATATTCAATCAATGTTTTAAAGTCAAAGAAAAAAATCAATATTTGATTTAAAAGAAGTGAAAATATGTGAAAAAAAAAAAAATTGAAATTTTTCCGAGTATTTCGGCTTAAGGATGTTTTATGAATAAATATTTACACATGAAAAAAAGTTTTTTTTTTTTTTTTTTCATTTTGTGACAAACACATTTTTTTTGAATAAATATTTAATATTTTTTAAAATCCTAAATAAAAGTGGTGTCCTCTATTTTTCACGAATAAAAAATTTCGGATCTAAGCTGATGAAATGAATATACAAAAGTATATTCATTCCTTTAATTCTACATACAAACATTGAAAAAGATAAATTTCGAAATGATTTTACAATGACGCGTGTTTGTCCCCATCAGCAAGATTTTACTATTTTTCCGATATTATGCTGAAATTCTTCATCACGAAATTATTACTACTAAAAGTCATATATATGTGCACTCAATACAAAAAAAGAACTATTGTTCACATTGTCTAAAAATTGACATTTTTATAATGTTTTATAAAATATGACATTATTGTTTATATGGTATAAGAATTGAAAATGAGGAACTAATATTATAATAACATTGTCGGTAACAAAACAATATGTTTGAATTAAATGGACTTCATTGTCACAGGAATGCCTTAGGGCTTTTTGCGCAGTAATTGCAATACAAAGTTATGCTTTTTTTAAGTCTTCAAATATAGTTAATGACATTTATTGAAAAAATATTTTTATTATGAGTTTTCTAACTGGATTACTTATTACTAAAAAAAGTTTTTTTTTTTTTCTGCTTGCACAATAAATAGCTGAGATACTCGAACTTCAATTATTTGGGAATCAATTTTTAAAAATATCTTTGGATAACTTTTATTAATAAATTCACAATTATAAGTTATTATTTAAACTTTAAAAAGATTTTGGAAATATTTTCAGAAGATTTAGGATTTTAATAATAAATAAGGAGTGGGTGAAAATGAAATTTAATGTCGCAAGAGCAAATGGGATTATGCTGCATCAAACAAGATGTAGCTGTGGCCTAGAAAATTTGAAAAAAATGGAAAAAGATAAGAACTTTCACAAGAAGTAAGGTCGAAAATAGAGAAGGATCTGTAAGGTATTCCGTGGGAGCGTCATCCTAGTTTACTAAAGGCAGTAATCCCTGTAGGAAAGTAAAAGATCATGAGGGTGCCTCTGGGTCATGCTGTACGTACCTACTTAAAGATGATATGCTCTTAAGATCCCCTGATATAATCAACCAGGTGTATATTGTCTGGCTATACCCCCAGATACTGGATACCCATTTTCATAGCCTCTTACGACATGCATGAGCTACAGTGGGGCTATTCTTTCACACCAAATCATCCCATGGGTGAAATAAATAAGAAAAAGCTACATAACCCTTTGCGTCTTGGGCATATATCCAAGCTAAATCACTTAAATATTTTTTGTCATGCATAATGTACATGAAAAAATGAAAATAAGACATCTTCACAAGATTAAGAGTTGTTACTCATTTTTAGTATCTACATTTTTCTTTGAAATTTCAAGTGCATCAAGCATAGCAGTCATAATAATGGCAATGTCTTATTTCTGGACAATTTGTGAAATATTTTGAGAGCAAGAGAAAGAGATCCTTAACTAATGTGACTAAAATATTTAAGAAACCGATGCATGTGATCTTCCTGATTGCTCATATAATAAATAATGAACAAAATGATTTAATTCTCTTATTGAAGATAGTTATCGATTTAAGATTTGTATTAGTTTAATGACTTAATATATTTTAAAATATTTTACCGAAAAATTAATGAAGCAAACTAAGCAATTACTAGTAAATTGTACATGTACTAAAATGCGTGATCTCTTTTATAACAATAATTACAATGAAATGTATTAATATAGTATCTATTATGGGAAAACAATAATAAAAAATCTTTAAAAAATATTTCATTTGGCTTTGCTATGCAGAAATGTTTAGAAAATAAAATGTGAATAGCGTGCTTCGAAATTTAAACTACTTGATTACGTTTTGCTACTTTCCCTTTTAAGTATTTCTTTCAATAAAAATATCCTTCCTGAAGTGGAATGATGTGATATTTTTTTTTTCATTTCCTTTTCGGAATGCTCTACGATTCGAATACGCTCTTTCCGTTATCATTTGCTTTAATCAAGTATTACAAATTTTTCAAGTAGACAATCTACCCGACACTGTTTACTCAAAACAAAAATGCACTGAAACGGGGAACTTAGCCATGTTGCTTTGTATGCGACTTTGTGTCAGTTAGGAAGATAGTAGTGAGAGTAATGATCACTGCCCTTGTTTAGGAGTGGAAACATCGAACGAAAAATGTTGAGCATTCCAAGCGATCACTCACAGTAGTTAGAGGTTCTGTTAATAGAGTTGTTTCCCTTCTCCTATCAGAGGTAGCTGATAGCACTTCATATAAGTTTCGGAAAGTAATATAAAAATATCTTTTCCAAAGGCTCTATAATTAAATTAAATCCATGCGAAAAAGTCTACTTTTTTCCATAAAGTCAATCACATTTATTCGGAGTGTTACAAGATTAGTTTCAAAATTCATTTTGAGCATTTTAAGTAAGAGGCAAATTTATATTTCAAAGACAAATCTTACTTTAACTAACTATATATTTTTATACTTATAAACCTGAAACTTTTACGATACATACATTTTATCTGTGATGAAAAAATTAAAATTTAACTGAACATGTGACATATTGTTATATATCTTTCACGAATTATCATCAAAAGAAAAAATTATTCATGTGTATTTAAGGAATTATAAATATAATCAGACAGGGAGTGCATCTAATTTTTCATTAATTTTTTTACTTACATCGTTTCAAAACCACTTAAAAGAAATGCAATATCTAATTTAACCAAAACTCACAATTTTACATATCAAATTTTCAAAAGTGCTTAAGTACATGAATATTAAGAAAATTTGAGAGGATAAGCTAAATTTATTGACATAAGCAACGAAAAAGAAATGTAGTGCGAATCATATATCTAACGAACATTGAATTAATGCCCTCAAAACACCAAAATAATTATAGTATTTCAAATAATTTCTTTAAACTAGGAAAAAACCCAATCCCTTAGCAATCAGGGTTTTACAACTAGATTAGGAATATGCATTATTAATTGAAAAACAAAAAACAACAGCAAAATTTTCATCCGATACTGTAACTAAGGCAAACCTTCTTCAAACTAGTTTTAACCGTTCCTCCACTTCCCTGCTTTTTTGTAAAATCATGATGATCCGCATAGGAAGTACGTGGTGATTACACTTTACGAGCTCATTCATGGTTTTAATTATGTGTGTACAAGATCCTCATTATAGACGGCTGGACTTGTGTGAAATTTTAAACAGTATATTTATTTCACATGAACATTAACAGTAAGGAATCCCATCCCCTGGGAGTACCGCTGTGAAAGATGCTACAATTTTTACAGGTGCTATTTCATTTACTAATTGCGGTGTTCAGTGACCAGTAACTGATTTTATTAATACAGGTATCCAAGCAAAAAGAAAGAATTTTGTACTGTGGCTGAAGATAGGGATAGGAATTTTTTTCCCACTAAAAATACAGAATCGTGTTATTTAAAAAAGTGAAAGTTCCATAAAATAATAAAATAGACTACTAAATTCTAAAAGAACATAATGCAATGTAAGTAACAAAATAAAATAAGTAGCTACACATAAACACCAAAACATTAACCAAAAAAAACAGAAAAGGAATGATTTAATATTTAAACACTTAGATTGAAAAAATATACAAAGTGTTGCTTCAGACAAATGCCTTAGGATTAGGAACAAAATGTTACAGAAACAAACCAGTGTTCTTGCTGCCTTGTTTAAACTGAACACTGCAACGTCATCTAACAGAAACAAGAGTATTATTCCAAAGACTTTTTAAGCGATTAAATTAAAAAAAAGTAGGAAAGATAAAAAGAATCTTAGAAATTCAAGAACAATATTTAAAAACAAAATAAATAAAATTTAAAAAATTATTTTTTAAACCAAACCAAAGATCAAATAAAAAGTATAATGGTTATTTAAACTTTATGTATTTTTATCCTTATTATTTTTAAATAAACATTATAAAAATCATACTTACGTTCATTTTTACTATTCCAGAATATCTTTGTTTTATAATTCCAATAAGCTTGTTTATCTATCACTTCCTTCTAGATTTAATGTATTTCAGCAAATTTTTGAATTAAATTGTAGTTGCAAGGAATTCCATTATTACAATTACTTAAAGCAATGCCCGTATATCCTCTTAATAAATTTTTTATGTCTTAACATTATAATATTTTACATCCTCATCCATACTGCCTTTAACTTAGTTTTGATTCAATCGTTCACTGCTATATTTTTCATTACCACCAAAATCAACTACCTATTTTTTAAAAAATCCACCAACCACCAAAATGTTTTTAAAATTTAGCAAAAAAAAGTTATACATATAATTGTAAATATAATTCTTACTTAAGAAAACCACACATACACACATTTATATATATATATATATATATATATATATAGCCACAGTCGGGGGCAGCGTCAGAATCCTTTTGAGAAGGCCAGCAATTAGTCCATCTTATTCTCACAAGACTGAAACATGGTCGCTTTACTCTTATTTCGTTTCTAGTTTCTGGTTGTCTTATTTCATTTAGGAATCGCTCATCAGTAGTAGCGAGACTCCTTTCGAAGGCAGGTCAATTTCATTATTATATTTTAGGGTAGTTTACATTTGGGAACCAAACTCCGCCTCCCTAACTTCATTTATTTGCACATGAAAAATTACGTTCGGATACTTCCTGAAGACAGTAAATATCCCTACATATATAATAATGAAACTAAGTCTTTCGATACTAAATGTCTCAATGTTCAGAAATAAATCTGTTTAAAATGCCTGATATTTAATGTTATATTGTTAGAGTTAATGTTAGGGCTTGTGAAATTTCATAAATATACTTTTATTCAGTTCAATCGATTCTGCTTTGACCTGAACCTACTTTTGATCCCATAATCTTATACGCAAATATTTAAAGAGTGGAAGTGAATTAAAGTTTCTAACTTAAAACTTAATGGCTTTCTTACAAGCATTCAAGTGGAATACTAATGCTTTGAATAGCTAAATAATACTATTTATTTAAAGTTTGGGAGTACCTATTATTGTACTCTAAGAAAAAGAATTCTAGGAATTTATTTAAATAAAATAAATGTTTAAATTCTTAGTATATCCTGTGTGCATAAGGTTTGTGCTATTTTACACACAATTTTTAACTATCCGACTTTTATAAATTAGGTTCAGAATAAATTTCATGACTATGAGAGGAAATTTTAATCACTGAATTTCATGATGATGAAATTAATTGCTTTAATTTTTAAGGCAGAAAAGTCGACTTTTACCCCCATACCACTCTCACTTTTGAAACTCATACAGTGAACTATTATGTATATATTCATGATGAGAAGTAGAAAACTGCATTTTATTTTATTTTAAAAAATTATATAGCAATAATTTTTCATTTTTCTACATAAATCCCCATTGTTTTGTTAAATAGAACAATACATCGAATTATAGGATACCTTTAAAATCTAACTTAATTAATTTAAAGAATTTTAAAAAAAACTACAAAAGAGATACAGTTAAAGTTAAATGTAAGGAATGAAATCCCACAATAAAAAAATATTATTTCTATACAAGACAAATGAGAATTATTAGAAATGTCAGTTTTAAGATATGAGATGAAAATTTTGCTAGAATATAATTCTTAAGCTCCTTCTAATACTAGCCTTTCAATCGACATTCGTGCATTAGGAAATTTTGATCATTTTATTCCTTTTTAGGAAACATATCAGATAAAGCATAATATACAGTTTACTCAAGTGAGTGAAAGAAAGTAGTATGTGAAATTGTGTGAAACAATTCGCTTAGTCTCAATGATCATTCCCCACCATTACCAGTACATTCTATTTTCCAATAATAGTTCGCTTCGCTTTCGTTCTTCTTCTGCTTTTTTTTTTGGTAAATTGTTTTATATACATTTCTTAATAGTAAATGTATTGATATTTTTGTAAGATTGATGATAATGCATACGATGTAGAACACAAAATATTCTAGCATGCATAGTTTGCATAATAGTTGAAAATGTTCTCGGTCTATTTAATTTATAGATACATAATATTTTATTTTTCGCTAGTATGTTTTTTACTAAATGTACTAGAGAATAATAAAAATGTTACATCTAGAAAGAGTTCCAGAAATTGAATAAAATTTACAGTAAATTACCCCCACCCCCCTAATATATGACCATAGGTTTACTTTAAACCTTACGAAATGATTTAAAAATAGTTATATTGTCTTTAATTATAAATAATGTCATATTTCTAGCATACAAAATCCGTGAATATGTTATTTAATGAAGTCTTTTAAATTTCCACAGATTTTTAGTCACTAGTACTGACAAATCGTAAAGGAAGTACTCATTATACATCAATATCTGACTTTTAGAGAGGTTGGATAGTTAGTATGTCTTAAATGGGAGCTTCATATCATGCAATATCTAGAAGAACTAGCTGCAAAGCCATGGTAGTGTTAAGATTAGTTTTAGAGCAGAACAAGAAGATTCCGATACTTGCTGATCTGGTACAGGTCCTGAACAAGGATAACGCTAAGGGAAAGCTACCATAGAGTACTTTTGGTAATTTTTGATAAGCGATCAATTACAGCACTGATCCGAGAGAGCAACTATCATTCGCATAGTTATTTCATTAATCTGTTTAAACATATTACTAGGCACTGAATTCAATTCGGTACGATCTTATGATTCATTTTAATGATTCAAACTCACAATTTACAAAGGTTAGCTTGGCGTATTGCTAGACGCCACTGGACAGATGAATGGCGAACTATAGTGATCAATGTTGAAACTCAATTCTATTTGGGGTGGAGCGCTAATGGAAAACATATACGTCGCTGTTACGCTGAAATAGTCCATCCGCTTGTGATTTCGGAACGCAAAGTGATATCTTTCAACATGATAATTCCCTTTCTGATACTGCAGGTATAATAAGTCAAACTTCGCAAAGCTTACATCATTTGAGTGGCCCGCACACTCCTCAGTCCTGACCAAAATAGTGTTGAATGACTGTAATGGAAATTTCCCATAGATCTCAAACGTTAAATCTTTCGATTAGAAGTTAATTAAATTGGATGCCAGAATTAGGCATTAGAAAGGAGACAAGTTGTATTATCGTGTTGTTAAACCGAGAAAGTTGTTACTATTTTGATATCGTTTTCTTCATTCTGAAATTATATTAGATTTAAATAAACATATTTGTTTGAAGAACATACTATCATTTCCTTCAAATAAAATATAAATCAGCCGTGGGTAGAGGATTAAATTTCAATACCAATGAACACAAATAGTAGACGAACTGGCAACATAAGTCGTGTGGGCAGGGCGAGAAATACTCAAACAAGGCATTCAAACTCTTTGATTCAGTGCCTGTATGGATGCATGAATATATTCGTGTTCGTAGCGGGGATAATTCAATTTCATATTTATATATAATAGTAAAAAAATAAATAATAGCTTAGTTCAATTATTTTGAGATTTCTTTAGGTCATGACTTTACATATATATTTGTAATATTCCATGAAATTCCAACAAATCCACATGGCTGAAAATTTTTCAATTTACAAGATTGTATATTAAATTATTAAGAAACAACATTAACATGTCTTAAAACCGCTTAAAATGATATTAGACTTTAAAAATTCTAACTTGCTAAAATATTTATTTTTCATGTGCAATGTTAAATGTTTTTGCTATGTTTTAAAACCTTAGATAGGAACTATAAATCGTATTTTCTCTTTAAATTTTCTGTATATCTACAAAACGTCTAATTTTCTGTAAATGTACAGTAACAAATTTATTGGTATGAAAAATTTGAATCATATGATAGGTAAATAATCATTTTTTTCCTTCGTTTCTCAGCTATTGAAAGAAATAACTGAGAAACAGAGAAGAAAAATGACTGTTACATTTTGAGCATTATAAATTCTAATCATCATCACACATTAAGGTATTTTTGTTTCTAAAAAATGTAACACGATGAGTGGCTATTGAATAACGAGACTGACGCTGCAAAGTATTTCAATTTTATTAGATGCAAATTTAATTATAATAACTTTCAGTATACTCCTATCCTCTATCACTACAAGGTTCCATGTGAATCTTCCATTGTTCAAAACATTGCTGGAAATCTTCTGTCAGCTCCTTCAGGACGTGTGCCGTATTATTTTTCACAACTTCAAAAGACTGAAATATTACTCCCAATAATGCAGATTTCACTGTAAAAAACAGATAGAAGTTACATGGCGCAAGATCTGGCGAATAAGGTGGATAGTATAACACCGGGATGCTGTATTTGGATAGAAATCTTTTGACAGACAATACGGGTTGAGCTGGCGCATTGTTCATTTGATGTATTTTGGCACTAGGTGGAGATGGGTTCTTCCAGTGCATGGATTGGCACTTCGTTTCAGAATCAACATTAATAACCACGATTCGTCACTCGTAATTATTCTTTCCAATAAGTTTGAGTCAATTTAAATGGCTTTCAAAGTATAAGTGTAAATATTTTTTCGAGTTTTTACTGTTCAAATGTTAGAATTTTAAGTACACAATTTTTACAATTTAAAACTGTGATGTAAAATTTGCCGTACTGATCATTTGTTAATTTCTATAGTCTCAGCAATCACACGAATAATTAACCGACGGTCAGAGTGAACCAGATTACCGATTTTTCTATATTATCAGCCGCTTTTTGACGTGGAAGGGTGACTCGAATGTGAAGAATCTTCAACGTATTCTTGGCCATCTTAAAAGTGCTCAAATCATCCAAAAAAACGTGCATGCGGTATTTAATTCTTAAAAAAAAGTATGAATTTCAGGAGCGGTTTTTCCAAGTTTTGTGTGAATTTTCAAAACAAATACTGCTCATTTATTCTTTTAAGGTTGAAACCAAAAAAACAAAAAAAAAAGTCTAATACAAACGAAGGTTACGAGTATACGGATTTGCTTTCAGAAACCAGAGGCACTGCATTCGTAAGAAAAGGCGTGACGTTGAACAGCTGTTGATCGCTGGCGTTTGGCGAATACTTGCTTCTTTTATAACAGCATTATTTTCATTATTTAAGAGCCACATCTCATCTTCTCTCTATATATATATATTAAATAACGAGACAAGAGCTATAATAAAATTTATTTTGATGCTATACATATTTAATTAATATCACATGTTCAATATACAACCCCTCCTCTATCCCTACAATGCTCCATGCGAATCTTCCCCATTTCGAAACAGTGCTGGAAGTTTCTTTTGTCAGCTCATTTTTG
The DNA here is from genome assembly GCA_019974015.1 of Nephila pilipes. NCBI lineage: Eukaryota > Metazoa > Arthropoda > Arachnida > Araneae > Nephilidae > Nephila > Nephila pilipes. The sequence goes on along the minus strand of BMAW01050936.1, from coordinate 37,802 downwards.
AGGTGTGCCGTTCTACTCTCACAGTGTCAACGGACTCAAATCTTGCTCCTTTTAAGGCGATTTAACCTTAAGAAACAGAAGTCGAATTTCTCAAGATCCAGAGAATAAGGAGGATGGGCTTAGACTGGGAAGTTGTACTTGACTAGAAACCTCTTGACAGACAATGTGAAATGAGCCGAAGCATTGTTTCAGTGAAATAATTTACCAAACAGATTCTTAGTCAACTCCTACATTCACAGCAATCTCACAAATTCTTAACCGACGGTCATCATCGAACCAGATTATCAATTTTTTGAATATTGTCATCCGTTTTTGATGTGGAAGGGTGATCCGGGCGTGAATCATCTTCAGTCTTTTCGGACATCTTCAGTCTTTTTAAAAAGGCTTAAACCTCTCTAAAAGACAAGCACGCGATAAATTTTCAATGTCATTCTCTTCTTTTAATAAATTATAAGTTTCAGAAGCGAAATTCCTAAGTTTCATGTGAAATTTCATAACATTACTGGTCATGAACATACATACGTGGTAACGTATTAAGTATCATATTAGTATATGTCAGAATTCTATTATTTTCAATTAATCGAACACTTCTGCCAAAGTTAGGTATTAAGTCTAATGTTAAATTTCTGAACAAATTTATGACTAATTTTTGAAATTCCTAATGAAGTGTACCTTGATAAAAATATATGTAAAAGAGGGACATCCTCCTTAACTTTCGCAATTCCCAATGCAGCTGCAACATTATTCCATTTAATTCTAAAGTGTATAAGAATATTTCGAAATCTTTGATTGTAAAAGATCAAACACTTCTAAATAAATAGAAATATATTTAAGGAATTCATATTGTTCTAACTAAAAACAGTTATATCATTTTTTATGTAGTACGTAAGCTGTTTGGTATATCTAGGCATTCAAGCCTTTTTTTCATTCAATTATATTCCATTCATGAAATTGAAGATTTGCAATAAATAAGAAACCTATTCTATTATTAATTTGCAACAAAATCATACAAATTAATTTTTTGATAGAAATAATAAAATTTGGAAATAAAAAGAAATTGAAATTAGGATTTGTTTGTAACTTGAAGTAACTGCAAAGTATTATCAGTATATATCATTGAACTAGAAGTATTAGTAAATCTTAAGAAATGAGCGTTAGGAAGTAGTTTTATATATAACAAACTCATGAAAGAGTTTAAGTAATTCACGTGTAGTGGAATTATAAAAGTATGAATGATATATTTTCAGAAAATATACAGAGTCAAAATCTTTAGAAAAGTTTTCTGTGAGGAATAACTTTCCAAAAATACAAATCTAAGTTCAAGATATACAAGAACAATACTTTTTGTGTAAAATATAATAATTTTTGTGCAGGTACGGAGCTTACCAATGTCTTATATTTTGCTCTCTATAAGCATTCAATAAAATTAGATCGAAATGGCCGTGGTTATCTTGTAGTCATGGCCGTAGACTCGTGGCCAGTGTTGTTTCCGTCCAGTCGTAGTTAGGTTCAAATCCTGATTCCACCTAAGACCCTATACATAGGGGGACGATGCACGTTAATCTGTCGAGGACCGAAATCCTTTCTTTGGCGAGATGAGGAAGTTTTTGAAAATTGAGGCTTCAACCAGATCAAGTATCGTCTTCTTCACTTGACTGAGGTCGTCGCCAATAGCTCTCTTGTTGCTTCTCATTGCTACCTTAATAAAACATCCTCAATAATAAGATAAAATAGAAAAAAGTAAACGAAAACTAAATATCCATTTTTATTAACATAAGAAAGAAAAGTTATTATTAGTTGCATGTATTTGAAGCATGTTTTCTTAAATTACAAAAATTTCGAAGTATCCTTAAATTTTTTAGTACAGAATCCTGTAATTCCTTTTACAATTAACTTTTTGTAGAGTTAATCCTGTAATTTTTTATTTTAGTTTCAAATAAAAGTATCAGTCTAAGAGTAAAATGACTGTTTTACCACGAAATTCGAAATAAATTTAAAAGTACCATTTTCACCACCAAATTCTTAACTGTATTTTTATATACATTCAAAATGATACAAAAGTAAGATAATACGTGATCAATAGTAAAATTATGCAACATTTGTAGGCTATCATTACAATATTAAACGTAACTTTGTCCTTTTATTTTTAACATGAGGGAATAAATAATTTTATTAACCTTTTGAGTACGGCTGGCCGATCTACAGGCCAAAAGGAATATACCCTTAAAAGCCGGCGTTGACCGATGTAGCGGCCAAGCCGTGCTTTCCCCTGTAAACAGCTTTCGAATCAGCATGAGGCCTATTATAGCCCCGAAACATCATCTGCTTGACCGGTTTCTTTTGTATTCAGAAGGGAGGGGGTAGAATTTCCTCTTTCACCCTTACCTAAAAATCCCTCTTTTTTCCTTCATACTCAAATTCTCACTAGCGGTGAGTGCATAGTTGTTTTTGTAAGTGATTTTGTCATCTCGATTACTTAATCATTTCATTTTAAATTAATTTGATTTTTTTTAAAAAAAATGCCTCAACGTAAAAGAGAACTTACCACGGAAGAGATTCAGAATATTTTAGCTGATTTAGAGACGAAATTTTTGATGATTCTGATTCTGATTGTGAGTTAGAAAATGAGGAAGATGATTTAGATCAATCTTTAAATTTGAGTCGAGAGGTTGAAGATGAGGTTGTCTCCGAAGAACAAAATAAAAAAATCTGGAACGACCCACAAATAACCCATAAAGCGACAATTTTACCTTTTACAGGAAATAATGTGATAAAAGGAGCCGCTGTAATGAAATTATTGGATTAATATGTTGAACTTAAACAATATTTAAATATTTGGAAATAAATTTTTAATTTCTAGTTCCACTTTATTATTAAAAGGTTCCACTTTACTTTATTATTCAAATAATAATATATATAAATATTACTAAGAAATATATGTTACACAAAAATTTTATTTCCAAAGTTTATTCAAAAAAGTGTTATAACTTTAAGTGGTGATTTTTTTTTTATGATTTTTATTTTATTTTTTTCATACTAAAGAATATAATTACATATTTTCATAATGAATGTTTTTTTACTAATACACGTATTGCTATGCATTTTGCAGATTTAAAAATACCTCAGTTCTACATTTTTATTAACTTTTATACCTGTAAAACTACTTAAAATATATTTGTGGAGAATTTGAAACAATTTTTGCATTCTGTTTTTGATGAAAAATTGTGCATAATTACACAATGTATTGCTGTACAGAAGCATATTTTTATTGTTATCTTAAGTTATGCTTATTGAAAAACAGTTTTTAAGAATTTTATATTGAAACATAAAAAAAAACATCTTTTTTTTAATCGTGTATAAACAACAAAAAAAAAAGACAAAAATATTTGCAACAAAAAAAAATTACAAAAATATTTGTTATAGATTTTTAAAACTGCACATTGTAGTCTTTCGAATTTATAAAAGCAAGAAACTAATTCCGACATTTTTTTATTATGACAATTGATGTATAAAAGTTGAGTCTTCGAAACAAAAACTATTAATTCCGATATTTTTTCTTTCAAATTTGTAGGAGACGAATATTACAAATTCTTTAGCATAAGAAAAATTCCCCGATTTATACAAAAACCTTAGAAGCAAGAATAAAATTTTTGCTTTTGTTATATATTATACTTTAAAAGTTCTACAGTGTTGGATTTCCTGATTTTTCGAAACTTAAAAGAAGTTTTTTTTTTTTTAAAAAAAATATAATAAGTTTCTTTAATAATAATAATTACGATAAAATTTGCAAAATACTCTAAAATATATTTGAAAAATAAATGTAATCAGAATCTAACAGATAGTTACATTGAAATAAAAAAAAATGTGTTCGTTTTCTTTTTTTTCCCTCGCCTATTTATTCATGAGTCACACTTTTTATGTACGATAGTACAAAGAAAGGAATGTTCGGGTGCGTTCTAAGGCACCCGAACGTTTGAAACTCTGAATAGAGAATCAAATGGCTCTTGTAAATGAGCATGAAAAACAAGTTGTAAAAGCTTTCATATCGACAAAGAATGCTTCTCCCTCTTGATTATTGTTGATTCTTTCAGGTTTTGGTCATTATTGATTATCATATGCCTTTTTGGTGTAATAAAACCTAGAAATGCACATCTGCCTTCTTGTAAATCTTCAAGGTTGCTTTCATGTAGCCGGAAAACTATTCTTCCGTGGTTCTTCCTCTTATTGCCGTAATAAAGCTTTAGAAAGTGATTGCCTTTTCTGTTACATTGTCGGACATAGGATAAATAGAAACTATGCCGACCAACTTAAAAGAAGGCCTTCTACTTTGCGAACGTTATCGGGAAAATGAAAATAACCGTGCAGAGAATTGATATTGTATTAGATTTTGAAAGATAATGTAAAAAGGACCCTGTCACTTAGGGGACTTTCCAAACGAAGTCTGGGGGAGGGGAAAAACGATATTTGAAGCTAAAGTTTTCCTTCGTTTTGAAGAAAGTAAAGAAAAATTGTTGTCAGTTTTTTCTAAACCGATTGAGGAGTCTGTGCGTTGAGAAGGAAAGGTTTTTGTAATTATTTTGAATGTTGATCGAAAGAGTTGTCTTCGTAGGAATGTATTGGCTTTGGCTCTATCATATGCACAAAATCACACACAAAAATCAGTTTATTATCGCACAAAAATCAGAGCAGTAATCTTAGAATTAAAACAATATTATGCAATTCTTTTGAAATTTTAAATAAAAAGTAAGGATTATCTAAAGGTTAAGAATATAACTTTTTGTACGAAAAGTGAAAAAAAGGTAAGAAGCTCCAGTATGTTGTCATTACTTGCAAAAGAAACAATTAAGTACAAATAAGAATCATATATTCCTTTTATATAAACAAGATTACCGAGATACATGAAGCTCCTCGGCAACTTAAAAATGTTTGCAGTCATAATATTTTGTCTTCGATATCAGCTTATTGTTTGCGTTTTACTAGAAGTATTCTAAAAATTCAAAGCATTTCCTCTTTTTTACTAATTGAAACATTTATTACTATTGGAAAAAAAATAATTTTAAATTTCTTATGTGCATTTAAAGAATTTATTTTTAGGAACACGTAGGTAAACTGATAAATTATTAATATTTCATTTACAAGTAACATAAGGGACAAAGTAATAAGACGGACCTCGTAATTTAAACAAGTAACGAGAACGATAGCCGAGCTAGAGCGTCCACTTCTAATTTCCACACCGCGGCAACGTAAGGATTTTGATTTAATGCGTATCAGCTCTGCTACATGTTGGAACACCTAATCGTCACCTTTTGTTTGACCTAACCGTCAAAACATGTGGAAACTACAATGTGGCACTATTTAACAAAGGCCAACATTTATAGCCTTAGGATACTCACATTTTAGAGCATAATGCGAAACACCTTTTTTTTAATGGTTTTGCTTTTTATTCATCTCATTTATTTGCCATAGTGAATATTTTATCATAATTTTCAGCATATATAGGAAGAATTAGATCAAAGAAAAATAAAGTTTTCATTTTTGAAAAATGCTTGTTAATAAAATTTAGACTTAATCTTAGGATTCATTCAATATTATAAATATTAATGTATCACAGTATAATGAATTATTATACAACAATAAAAAATGACAATTATACATCAAATGTATCATTCCTTCATGGAAGATATATAAGAAAATTCTTAAGAGTGTTTAAATTTTTAAGATTTCTCTGGCATGTTCTAAAAGAGAAAAACAATTATAAATTAAGTAATAATGAAGTTTCCAAAAGAGCATAGTTTATTTATGATGATATGTCTATTGTTATACAAATGCTGTGAATACTTATAAGAGCTTTTAAATTTACTTCATTATCGATTTGAGAAAGTCTGAATTTTACATTATAACATCAAGAGACAGGATCAGCAATTTTGCTTTTTATTTTATTTTGTATTACTGATTATAATTACGTGCAATTTATGAAGTATCATATTATTTTCTTCTTATTTCTAATTTGATTATTTTAAGTTTTAACACCAGGTGTGTATCAAATTCCTGCATTTAAAAGAATTAAAAATAAATTTAAAATATTTTATATCTATTTTAAAAAAAATTACTGAAAATCAAAATATAAATAAATTTTACTTGAATAATATCAATTAAATTTGGTTAGTTTATTGTGTGTACCTTTGTCTACAATGAAATAAGCGTTTCATTTTTTTATGCAATGTTTTATATTATCATCATTGTTTTGTGCTATTTCTCTCAATGCTCTTAATAATATTGAAAAAGGAAATCTAGGTGAAAAGCAGCTTAAATTGTTAGGAAATAATTTCTTTTTTAAAAAAATAAAATAAATAAATTTCTCAAATTTTCTTGTACTGAAATCGTAATTGAGATCTCCAAGAAAATATGTTTCCCTAAGAAAGGGAGACTCTCTGTATTTAGGGACTTTCTAAGCTGCGAACATCCCCATTGACTGCGGACAGCAGCAATTATCTTGCTTCTTTTGTATGCCTATGTATGGTGCCATCCATGAGCGATAAAAAAGGGGGAAGTAAACATCGCCTAAGGCGCCGTCTTTAAGGGCCTTTTCCTCACAAAACCCGCCGTCTTCAAAAGGTTAATATCTTAGAAAAAATTATATTCTCTTAGAAATTAAGTCATAGTTTCGTGACAAACCTGATGGTTTTCTTATTTTAACAGTTCGGCATTTTAATTGGATAATTTTTTTATGTCTTATTCTTCTGAAAGTAAAAGGAAATAGTTAACAAAATTTCAATTAATTTAGTAATATCTGCCAAACATACAGAGATATTTAGGTATATTTTATTTATGTATTGTTATCTCCATATATAATTACAGAAAAGCAAAAGTGATTTAAAATTTACTATGAATATTTCTTTACTTTTAAGTTAAAAATATTCCTATGATTTGAAAATATTTATACATAATTTGTAGTTCATTGCTTACATTTGTACTTAATCCATTTTTGAAGCTTAATGATGTTATTTCACTAAATATTTTGTGCTGAAATAGGAGTATAATTTAATAAATAAAAAGCAATTCAAATCTACATAAGTCATAACATTTTCTTAAATTCAAAATAAAATATTCTAAAAATTCAAAGTTATTATTATTTGAACGAATCTGACCTAAATGTTCTTCACTTATTTATATTTAAATTAATATTTCGAGTTTGTGAGGATAAAATAAACTTCTAAAATTCTCTCATTTTGCGTAAAAACGTTTGGAAATGCAAATGGATATAGATAATTGGTTTTCAATGTATTATTTAACAACAAATGTATAGTACATTGTCAATTAAAAGGCAATTTAAAGTCTTAAAATTTACATTTCATTTGTCTAGCAAAAAACATTAATAATAAGGAGGAGGCCTGAGTTATGTAACCTGTATTATTTACCCATACATGTTTTTCATGTAATAATCTTTTATAGAATTATTGATTCACGTGATTTTCGTTTACTGCATTATAATTTTTATTGAAGACAAATGACTTTAATGTCCAATTATTATACTTATAATGTTGCATTCAAATTTGCTATTATTATCGTATCGTATGATTTCAAATCAACTGACATTTTATGTGTGATGATTTTTAAATTTGTTTTCAAATAGAACACAATAATGTCTTAATAAAAAATGTAAAAACTGACTTGATTACTTGAAACAATACATTATTTAAGAAAATTGAATCAATTCGAGAAATAATGTTTTTCTTATTAATTTTGAAAATTCTTCACAGAAAATTTCATGTTTACTCTTAAATGCAGCGACTTATATATTCGAGTCGCTATTGTAAGAAATCTGGGAAATCAATGAGGTCAAAAAGAAATTGAAAAATTTATATCACACACCCGATGAAATTTTCATATAATACCTAAATTTACTATTTCAAATCAACATAATTCAGTTTAATTTAATAATATGTTCAAATAATAGATACTTTGCTTCGAAAAGCTCTCAAACTGTAAGGAAATGCATTATATTTAGATAATAAATATCTTAAAACTGGTGTATACAGAATCTAAATAATAACCTTGCAAAATCTTTTAGTATTTAGTGAAACTTTAGAGCATGAAAAAAAGTTTTTGGCTCTATTTTCGGCCATTTTCACATAAGAAATTTTGTTTAATTTACCTTGTTCTAATTACTGCATAACGGGTTTGTACAACCAATAGTACAAATGTTTTTGCATCGAAATATGTTTTACTTGAAGAATAATATTGGTAAATTGTTATGTTTCCCTTATTATGTAACCCAATATTAAATCAAACTCTCTATTCGATCAATTATCATTTTCATTGTTCAAGTACGAAATATAAAATTGACAAAGCTTGTACGATATTTTCTGCTTTCGATATAGCTTTTCGTAAGAAACTCTGAACATTTTCCATAAAAGTTTATCAACATTAGTAATAATTCTACAATAATTGTAATATGCAGTGATAAAACTAACATTGTGTTCTATTTTAGGCAAAACTGCTTAGTATTTACAATGAATAAACTTTGCTAAAGTGAAATAAATTGCATGGTCCCAGAGACACGTAGTACCTCTTTCGTTTACATAAAATTACTAAATTCGAAACACGCTGTTCTTTCCATAACTTAAAATTGAAAATTTATTATTTATATTTGAAAGGAAATAAAGTATCATTATAGCCAAATTAGTAAAATCGGTTGACGAAAATATGCCAACAGTGATTCTTAATTTTGGAGAAAGACAACTTTACTTTTTGTTGGGCGATATAGTTAGAATCAAGTTAAAAAAGACAAGATGTCAGAGCAAGCAAACTCAACGTAGGTGAAAGTGTTAACAGTTGGTCAGTGTGAACTGTTTCCCCTGCTTAGCATTTACAATAATAAATAAGATTAATTAGATAAAAGTAAAAACTTTTGAATCAATACCATTTTTTCCACTCCGTTTAACAGATGCTAATACAAAATGGTAAGAAAAATTTACCTTTGTAATGCAATCTGTATTCAAATACAAGTACTTTTTTAACCACCATCTTATTAAATTAAATTAGCGAAAGTGTTTATCAAATATGATGCAATACCTCACACATCACTCTACAACATAAGTTTATTTTTCATTCATTAAAAAAAATTGAATTCTAAATAATGTGCACAAAGTGTATCTGCTCTCCAAAATCAATTTGTGCACTGAAGAAGAATATTGGCTCTTCACCGAAAAGAAAATATCTCAATCTTGTACTTAAAAGTGATGTATTTTGTTAAACTGATAAGTTGATGTAAGCCAAGTGCATATATAACTTTTTTGTTATGTAAATATAATCAAATTCCTTGAATTCTTGAGAGAGTTCCTCAAATATTAATAATAACTTGCACTTGTATAAGGAGTCAAATATTTATTTTCAAATAATACCGCTATAAAAATGTATCACACTATGAGTGGATTTCACTCAATATCTTGGAAATCTTACTTATTGTATGGAATTCATGCATCTTCATGCATTTCAATTTGGGTACAACTTGTAACCAGGAAGCCAGTGAAACTTGAAACTATTCATCTTGAAAGGCATTCTTGGTTTCCATCTTGATGAATCGCCTAAAAGCCTAAGCGCCTATACTAAAAAAATAGTTTTGTGAGTTTTCATACAATGATAAAAACTCTAAATTTACGAATCACAAGTTCTCCTTCTTTCACTTAACAGGACCTAAAATTCTATTAAAAAATATTCCCCATATTTTTTAATAGAATTTTAGGTCCAGTTAAGTGAAAGAACGAGAACTTGTGATTATACATATATTTCACAAAACCAAAGCAAAAATTGTAAAAAATAATTTAGGTCTGATAAATTACAGTACTTCTATAATTTTGAGTTTTCTTTTTCTTTCATTTAAATTCAATTTTTATTTCCAGACCTTCAGTTCTTATATTTCGCTCTTTACCTCAATTTTTAAGCTTATATTCAGTTTGCTTCAATGATTTTTTTCCAAATTATAAATATCATTTTATCGCTATAACTATCTTAATATGCATCATATTAATTAAATAATACATCTGCTGTTAATAATCGTAAATAGTCGAACGAAGGAGACATTTTTTTAATCAGTATCATTATAAGCATATTCTTTCTTCTATCGCGAATAAATTATTATGCCTCACAAGTTTATAAAAGAATTGAAAGTCATTTTATATTCATTAGTTTAAAATCCATTTTACTATTAGAAATGGAAAGCCGTTGTTAATTCATAATGTTCTGCGTTAGCTAAATTTTGAAATTAATTTTCATTTATAACAGGACACTTTATGTAATCTTAA